>VRMD01002500.1:0-13120 GCA_009872375.1 Sminthurides bifidus | reverse complement strand
GAAGGCGTGAGCTGGACTAAAAGGAGCTGCGAGTCTTGGATAAGATGAAAAGACTAAATGAAGCAGTCTATCGTAAGCTTGGTATGGAGGGAATTTTCTCATTTATCAAGCACAGCGGATACCATAGAAACTGTGCCGGCAATATTGCCGAAAGAAGGAATCGGGAAGGAAGAGACAATATTATTTTGTTTCCGAGACGCCACAAAACTCCAGTCCAGTACTACAGTAACGTAACGACCTGTTCAGATGCCGTCCTGAGTCTCTGTCAGTGTTGCAGAAAAGTAGTGGCTTTGCTCGAGGGGTATTTTGAACACAGTTCATAATCTGTTCGCGCTCTTTACATGTCTTGGGATTCTCAAGTTCTCAAGCTGAGGCTTAAGAGAGACTTGAGACAGTGCCCACTATCAACAAGATTTTTTTGGGGACAGTACAAACCTCCTTTTTCACAGTTTTCTAACCAAGTTCCACTCCTGTGGTTTACTGTTGCAGGTCCGTCGCATATCGGAAGAAGGAGGCAGGAGCAAGTCGCAGGACGTAATGGAATGATTGCGGCGTGCAAATGTGAACAAATTGGTAAATATCAAGGGAAAATTGTGCTGGACGCAAAAAGTGAATGAATGAAGGAGAAAAAATTGTTCTCATACGAAATGCAAAGCATGACGTGGAGAAGATGAAGGGATTGAACATGAGTGCTCCGCTGTGATAATTATTGCGACCAAGAAGAACAGAAGCTAGGAAAAAGTATCGGTAAGTTTGCTCACAGTGTGGAAGGACGAGTGGACGGGAACGGACGGAGATTGATTCTGTTCCAGTGGCTGAACTGGGAGTGATGGGCAGTCAAGTCAAAAAGAGTTAAGGACGTCACGAGAGGAGTAGGTGGATCAAGTCAAATTCCTCAATGCTAAAAGCAAGGCCGTGATCTGTGTGAACTATGTGGAGAAGATAAGGCAAGCACAATGCTGCTGGTCGACTCGACTAAAACTCAAGTTTCTGGGGAAAAGTTGAAGCAACTTGGGAAGAAAAACTTGTTTTTCGGAACAAAAAACTCCTATTTTGTTCATATGCATTACTTGGCGCTGTTGGGAGAAAAAATGATTTCTGCTACTGCAAACTCGCTGTAGACACGCAATCATTCTGAATCCAATCTTACAGCGACTTTAGACGAGTGGTGGTTGAGAACCGCAGTGATTTTGTTGATCTCAAAAGTATGGTTCCTCTTGAGTGATGAGACAAATAGTCTCACTACCGTTTCAAACTTCCAACCTGTAACTTCTCAGTGTATCATACATGTGAAGAAGATGTGTGCTGCTGCTGCAAGTGCTTTCGTATCGAAGGGGTTCTAAAACACCGTTGCTCAACAAAGGTTGTGAGAAAAAGGAACAGTAGCCTGTCAAGGAAGATCCTTTACGTTTTGAACCTTCGGCGTGGGTGTTGTCGAATCAGCTGAATCTAGATTATACCCTTGTTTTGACAAACGTGTTTGAGGCGTGCATGCCAAGCTTTAACTAATATGACAGGAGAACAATGGTGACAAGCTGTGAGATGATGGAGGAGCCTAAGGTTATAAAGATTTCGTCCTGTGGTGCGTGCAGTACAGACAGACGACACTTGTGTTAACAGTGGGGAACTTTTAAAATTACTTTCAGTGCTCACTTGTACCAGCTCCGGGATCGGTCCGTGTCACAGAAGCGGAAGGAGAATAATGACAGGAAGTACTGCTTTGGAGAAAGTCGGAGGAAAAATACAAACTCCATTGGGAATCGTTTAGTAATAAGAAGCTTCAAAGGGGGAATCAAGAAATGGATGACGTATTAGAAGATAGCACGACTGGAACAGAGAACTATTTTGATAACAATGACAGTTACAAATATTTGATGGAGGGTAATGGGACGGACGGGGCGGTGCTAAACAGGACGGCACCTCCCCCTGGCCGGGATGAGGAATTAGCAAAGGTGGAAATTGCCGTGTTGGCCATGATTTTCCTGTTGACCGTCCTCGGGAATTTTATTGTCCTCATGGGAATATATTTCCGGAGGAAGAAAATGAGCAGAATGTATTACTTCATTCTACATCTCTCCATCGCTGACCTCATCACAGCATTCTTCAATGTACTACCTCAACTCATTTGGGAACTCACCTGGCATTTCCAGGGAGGGAATTTTCTCTGCAAGTTCATCAAATACGCTCAGATACTCGGACCCTACTCCTCGTCCTATGTGCTGGTCATGACGGCAGTTGATCGCTACCAAGCCATCTGCTACCCACTGAGTAACTGTACCTGGACAGCCCGGAGGTCAAAGCTGATGCTGGGCTCTGCGTGGACGCTGTCATTCCTCCTTTGCACGCCTCAGATGTTTATTTTCAGCTACATGAGAACCAGCGCAGGGATCTGGGACTGCTGGGCCACTTTCGTACCCGGCTGGGGCGAGAAGGCGTACGTCACGTGGTACACCGTGACTGTTTTCATCGTTCCGCTCATCATTCTCACGTTCGCATACGGATGGATATGCCGAGCCATCTGGATCAACTTCAGCATGAAGAATTCCATTCGGAGACACCAGTTCTCCCGTAGTAGTAGGCTTAGTCGAGACTCTGAGGTGGAAAATGAATTATCTCATATGACTGTGGACGCGGGTGATATACGAGGAGGAAGTGCGAAGAGATCCTTGTCAACCAGGATTCAGAGGGGCGAAGAGAAATTATTCGTCGCAGACATGAAATTCGGACCGGCAAGAGGCGGAAGTCTCTTTCGAGGACGAGCTACCGGGATCACATCTCAGTTCAATCGCAACGAATCCACTAGGTCTAACTCGAGTGTGAGCTCATTTCCACTACATGCTAATCAAGGCGTGAATTTAAATTCACCAGCAAGAATCCCGGACCCGAATTTATCACCCTGCCAGCCAACTTCAACCGTCCACACGGACCGTATGTCAGTGCAGCGGCAAGAGTCTGATGATAGTGACGACTTTGAAGAGATTGCTATGGACTCGGTCCCTTGTCCGTCCTACAATTCCAAAAGTCCCTCAATCCGGATCTCAACCTCTGTGAACCTCTCCAATGGCTCAAAGCATGTGAGCACCCACGACGAGTCGGTACTTGGCGGTTCAGAAATCCCCGTCACACACCATACGGACCAATCCACCAATAATCGGCTGAATGCACAGGGTAAAAACAACAGGAAGAACAAGTTTTCCTGGCCGTTCAAAAAACCAGGTCATGCGGAGAACGAGCATTATCAAACTGATGACGAAGACTCCAGAGAGCCTAAAGGTGACGTGAACTTGAAGCAACTGCTACTTGTTCCCAACAAGGGCATCGTGGTCAATTGCTCCAACAGACAAAGTTTGAGGAAGACCAACAACTCCCTCCATTCCACTGTCAGCTTCAAACAATCTCACAAAGGAGGAGGTCAAACCAAAGGAATCTCACGAGCTAAAATCAAAACGATTAAACTTACTGTTGTCGTTATCTGTTGCTACGTCTTTTGCTCGTCACCCTTCATTGCCGCTCAGCTATGGGCCACCTACGACCCGCATGCTATGCTCAGCCCTTTCTGGACGGGTAAGACATGCTCTCATTTTCCTCTCACACCACCCTGGTGTAATTATTGAATTCTTACCCGTGTCTGCTTCCGTCTAAACAGTCTCGTGTCCTAGACTGTCACGAAGTGGCAGTTGACACGAGCAGAACAAGGGCAAGGCTCCGAGTAGGAGCACAAAAACTCGATTTTATTGTGTACAATAAACGAGCCGACATGCCCTCCATCCATGTCTCATGACAGCTGTGCAATTTTGAAAAAATTCCACTTGACAACTTTCTTACAACCCTTCGCTTGTATTGTGAGGGTGGAAACCACGAGGGAGAGTGTGCCAGTGTGAGTTTTTAAAAGCAGGCCACATCAATTCACGTCAAGTCGACGGCTCGAGTGTAAACACGCAGCTTTCTCCGTCTTAGTTTTAGCGAGGTTATTTAATCGATAAGGAGTTTCGATTTGCAGTAAAAGTTGGAAATTACCGACTAACAAACCCTTGCGTGAATACAAACTATGGCTTCGATTTCATTTCCAGACGCATGGCAAGGCTGAAGAGCAACCACAGCTCTAGTGCTACACGGCACGAGGTCTGAATACAGAAACCGTTGAAAGCTTCTGTTAAGAGTTGAAGAACTCAAGTGAAGAGTACGAAAGGATTAAATCCCTCATAGCGGTAGCTGAGGCTGAGAGTCAAATTGCAAGGTAGGAGAAAATAAGATGAAACCGAACAACCTGAAGAACATAAGTAGAATCTTAAGCAGCTTCAAATCCTAGCAGCATTAGAAGAAAACATTTCTGCTGGCTTTACCGGTTTCATAGATAGAATGGAAAAAGAGCACTATGCGAAGAAATTTTCAAAGTACATGATAGTAGCGCGGCAAAATTTCGAACAAGTAGCTAGTTCAGCTAGTCTGAATATCTAACTTCATCTCTAACAAGACCCTAATAAAATAACTCCTGAATTAAAAAGTTTGAGGCTTCAAAATTTGTACTTAGCTCAGAAAATCGCTAAGCTGACCGCAATTAAGCCAGACTTCATAGTGTGAAGATTCAGGTGAGCATTTGGACCGGAGTGATCGCTCCCGCGTCGGTTAAAAGACTGTTCAGACCGAATGAGAGATAGGGAATGGAAGAAATGTACTCTGGAATTCGGATTGCAAGAACAGTGGAAAATTCCTTCGACATTTATTGATACCGGAATTCAGTTCATGTCCCTTGGAGTGAATCACAAGAATGAGACAAAAACCAAAAGCTTCACGCTATGATTTTCCAAGTAATGGTACTGACGAATAACAAGGCTTTTCGCTAATTTTTCTTTGACCTTGAGATGCAATGTATACTCGATCCGTTGCAAGAAAGCAATTCCCGGGAGAAGAATGTTGAAAGGTTTACAAGCTCAGTCTTTGCGATGTAGTCGGTGAAAGCATCTGGAGTTTGGAGACGGCTAGTGTTGACTCACCTTGCTGATGAGAAGTTGCAACAGCGACCGTGGAGGATGAAGATGACGGGGCAGAATTGCGATAGAAGTGACACGTGAAAGTTTCTAATCTGCTAGACGAAACCTAATGCGAGGTCAGATGAGCTAGTCTGCTTTATCACGTAGATCAATTGAACCGTCTCACAAATGATAGGTCTTTAATGCATGCAAATATATACCAGACACGTGTGCTTATCAGCACGAAGGAAGTCAAGATGAATTTGCTCTTGTGGGATGTGTCTCCCATGTTAATTTAAAAACAAAACTTGTTGTGTAAGTGCAAACGCGAAAAGTAAATATTTAGCAGTCCGTGATTCTGCAAGATTCTCTATTATTTAAGGCTAACGTTGGAAAAAATCAGCCGATGGAATTACTTGTATCACCCTCAAGGATTTAGACCGTAGATTTGAATAATTGAAAGAGTTATTTCTCCTGTTGCGTGGAAAAGTGAGCTCGTTTGAATTCCAACTGGACAAAGCGAGACCTCATGCTCTTGAACATGGCAATTGCAGTGGATTCGCCAATCTCGGAATCGCTTCCACATAAATTATTCAAGAATTGAATCACATCCAGAGCAGATTTGAATTCCTTTCAAACAAGGAAGGCGGACTGTGAACATAAGTTTCTCTTACTCTCCTACCATTTATCATTCCCTGAGCCTATTTTCACTCGAAAAAGGAGAACCGGATGAGTCTGAGATGAAAGTCTATTTTGATTCATGAATCCGCAACCCACAATAGTAATCCAATCGCAGAGAAACGATGCCAAAAAGCTGGGGAAAAATGTTAAGGAAACTCCAAGCTTCAGATCTTTCTGGCGCAACGCAAAGTCAAGATGACAGCGAGCGAAATGCTCCAGCAGAGTTATTTTCGGCTCGGAATTTCAAATGAAGCGAGACTTTAAACACTGCTCTCTGAAGAACTTGCGCTTTGAAATACACTGGAGTGACAATGGGTTTAAATTTTTTCATCTCTAGCAGACAAAGTGGAGAAAGGTAGTGAGTTGGGACGCACTCGAAAAAATGAGATTGCTCTGCTATATTTCCGACAAAGTCCAATAGAAGGACCACATTTGTTAGATCGCTGGTATAGGCACTTTCTTCGGAGATTAAATTCTGCCACCTCAAGCGAAAGAGCATGGGGCCATGTCGTACGTTATTTTCCTGAATTCTTTATGTGGGACAGGGGCAGTATTCGAACAGCGAACTCAACTTTTAGTAGGCTAGCTACAGGTTTCGAACTAAAATCTGCGGGTGCACGTAGCTTTTAAAGGCACTGGTCTTTTCTTGCTTTCTTCCGGCCCTTAAATTTTCTAGGACGACTTTCATAGACAGGCGGAACATAAAAATCATTTTGACTTAGCGCGTATTGAGGGAAAATAAACAAATATTGCTGCAGTCTTCTTGAACGTTGTGAGACGATACTCAAGCCTTAACCCTTTTTGAAGGTAACAGGAGAGTTTTGTAAAAAGCCTAGCCTATTAAGTTAGCATTGTATCATTAGTATTCTCCTATCTTGTGCATCAATCGCATGAAGTTGAATCCGATTCGCACAAGGAGCTTCCAGGACTTGAGGCTTAGAGTTATCAGCATTGCGAGCATGAATATGTAGAAGGAGTTGCAAAAAGGTTCTAGAAAGGCACAAGGTATATCTAATCTATATGGCTTGTTACAAGGACAGACTTGAAGGGGGAAAGGAAAATGCCTTTTGAAGACAGTGCCGAAAACGTGATAGTCCATTTGAAATATGAACCAGCATATTTTAAATTCAATATATTAGTAGAGACGGGAAAGTGCTCTGCTAACTTTGGATCTTGGATCTGAGCGTTAGGTATCAAAGGCAAAAACTTCGACAAATCAACTTCGAGTGGCTTTTTAAACCGATGCTCTACAAACTTTCGCACAGGTACAGAAAGTTAACTAAATCTGAAAAAGCTCATTGACCAATTCCATGAGCATGCTACCCAAAGATAGCCATTTTATTTTTATTCCTTCTCCTTGGGAAAGTTGGAAGCAAGAAAGTATTTCTTCCAAATACTTCTTGTCGAATCACTCCATCTGGCAAAATCCGTATCATCTTGGTGGCTTTTACGTAAAAGTTCTGCGAATAAATTAAATATCTTCCAAAGTATTTCAACATTTATAAAGCCAACGACTGGAGGTATTCCTTGCAAAATTGGTAGAATTAATTATCCAAAGGGACGCATGGAAATTTTTGAATAGCACATGAATAACAAAGATGGTGAGATACCTTCATCCCAGACATTAGCCCTTCTTAAAACGGCAATGGGTACCTTGTATTTATATTGCGTTGTGCGTACCAGCTCGAGGCGAATCTGCTGTTCATATTAGATGGGAGATTACATCGCAACATAATTAACGCTTGCTTCTGTTCTTTAGTTAATCCGGTTCATACAATTCATCATGGCACTCGGATCTTATCTGTCCAAGGACTTATTATCTTCCAGGTTTCAGGACGGTTCTAATCAAGATACCTTGTTTTGTTTCTTCCGGATGACGTTGTTATGTAAAATCTGTATTCCGAGTAAAGCTTAAAACTTTGCATTTAACTCCGAGATTCTTAGCCAGAAGACTATTTTATGTGCAGGGTCCATAAGATGCTGTGAGTTTCTGCACGGAAGTTTAGGTGAAAAAAGGGTTGAGCTGTTAGCTGTTCATGTGTCGACAGCTGCTGACAAATCACCCCTATTCAACTAATTGGGACAGGCTTGAAATGAAATTATGGCTACAATTTTTGAAGTTGTTGAGCTGGTGGATGCATCGCGATAACACTTAAAGCTTTCATTTGCAAACTATAAACTGACGGGGTGAGAAAAAAGAATTAAGACATGAAGGAAAGTCTCGTGAGTCAAGCAACTTCCTAATGCCATTTACGCGATAGTTGAGTTTGTGTTAGATCTAGTGGCAGCTCCATGCCAAAAGTTGCAAGATGTGTACTGGTACTACCGAGATCACGTAGACCCTCGCCCTCAACCCAAAGACAGATAGGGAAATGTATAAGGCCTTTGGGGAAGGGAACGTTGCCCTCGCTTTCACAGGAGGGAGGAAGAAAACCGCGACGTTTTGGCCGTAGAAATAGATAATGAATTAAAGCAGTCAAGCTTTTGCTGACGGAATTTAGAGGATATAGTCGGAGGGAAATCGGTTTGTTGAGAGATAGAAACGCTGTAGAAAGCGGACTAGAGTTGGCATAGATTAAATGAAAGTCAAGGAGAGAAAGCGATGCGAATACCTTATACTTTTACGCCCAACCGCAGGTTTCATTGCAACAACCCCTAGTAGAGCTTGCCATGCTTCCTATTTCTACGTGTCTAGTATCTCAGTTGACTGAATAGAATGCAAGAAGGGAGGCAGTTTTTGGGCTGCTACAAAAAAGGTCATTAAAGTCTACGGAAAGCGAGGCTGATGCGGCGGCTAGCACTAGCACCACTGGATGGTAACATTTGGATTCAACGAGCTTTGTAACTCTCGTAACTTGTACAAAATCTTTAGAAGACTTGGCATGCATTTTGGTGCTATAAAAGAAGGAAAAAAGGAAATTAATTCATGGCGCATAAATATTCCGAAATTCCGTGGGCAATCAAGGGGAGGAAAGAGGATGCTTACGAAAAAGTTTGTACACATGCCTTCAGCCCTTACGCGTGTGTCCTCAAAGAAAAAGCCTTGGCCACAGAGGAACTCCGATCTAATTTTCTGGCATGAAGAAAAAAGGCGAAATGTTGGCATCCGAAGGGAACTTAAGCCATATGGAAACCATGACCCGCTCTGGGTACAAAAGAAACGGCGGAGAAAGTTTCAAGAATGTGGTTCGATTCATGGCTTGCGGCAGGTAGGAAGAGTTATAGTCAACTAACTAAAGTAATGAAGCTAGGTTTATGGGATGCCATTGAGTGAAAGTATGAGTGAAAGTGCTTTTCCACACTCGAGTCTCAGAGGGTAGATCGCTTTGATTTAGTATAGCCGACCGGCTTGCTGTGCAATTTTTGAGTCATACTGTGTAATCATCCATCAAGAAAAATACGCTCCAACATCATTTTTACATTTAAAAGTCATCAGGATATTTTTATTTTATTTCTTTATTTCCAATGCAACGATAAGACTCGTCTTCACGAGATTGCTATTGAAATACCATCTTCTATTAAATACGCAACAGGGTGAGGAGGGCGAAAAAACGCATTAGCGGCTCCTCAAGGATTTTAGCTTGCTCCGTTCCCATAGTGTGGCTTGTCACCAAAAAAGATTGTCGCATATTTTGCGGTTTACGGCCAAACCACCTCTAAAAGCAGATCTGGAGAAATGGAACTCGTACAGGGGGAAAATGGAGAAAGTGCGATGTGAAAGCTGGAGAAAGTAGGGTGACACTGTAGCATGTTCTAGTCGAAAATAGAAACCTTGTAAGCTGAGAGATAGGTACTTGTACTAAAATTTATTACCCATATTACCAGTGAATACCGCGATATATTCCTTCTCTACATGTTTAAATCATGGCCAGATCTTGTAGTTAGTTGCTCAATTTTTTTATTATGCCTCGGCGCGACTTGCACTCGCTTATTCAACCTTGAGCTCCTAGACGTAACTCTTTTGTAGCAGAAAAAAATATTTGCCTGCTGCTGATGTGAATCTTTCACCCGAAGTAGCATCTCCGCTTCCTCGACTTACGTTTCCCACAACTGAACGGAACTCTTGATAAATTTATTTAATGTCGTAACCATTTAAAGGAATAAATTGAGAATCGACCATGGTAGATGAAATCAAACGAAACTAATTTCGACAACCAACTTTTCCTCCAAAAACACAAGCATAGGTTTCCTCAGTATCAAAGATTGAAAGGTCAGTGGATACTCCGGCCTTTTGAAGCCGTACTGATGGATCAGGAAAGGCTCATGCATGAAAGCACTCACTGACATATTTAGTGAATACAAAGTCTACAGGAGCAAGGTCAAGGTAGGCAAAAGTCTGTATCATGTGGTTGAAAAAAGTAACGGATTTTTGATGAGGCTGCAGAATTGAAGATCAGGATCGTTAGAAGCGACGCACATACTCTTATCAAGAATGTTGCACAACATGCATGCATATCTTAGCACCTCAACTCATCAGTTCTTTTGGTCGTCGCCAAGGAATCTAATTAACAACATGTCCTAATTATATAATCCTGCCGTACAAAATCAGAAAAACTATAAGTTCAGTTAAGCCGAAGGGATTTTTCCTACTTAAAGCATAGTTCAGAAAGTTTTAGTCGATAAATATGCAGTTTTAGCATGCATTTTCTAATAAATACTCGTGTTTACTCACAAAGTCATGAGTGTTTGAAAAGCTGAGTAAATTTTGAGTTTGTTTGTCCAAAGTTTAGGAGATTAAGCCGGGAGATTTCCCCTTGTGTAATGGATCATGACGGGGTGGAGGGACGGGAGGGACGGTACGTGAGAAAGGCTTGTTAGGGAATAATCTCGTGTAAGTGGCGTCCGAGGGCGGCAAGAATGAGTGGGCGAGGGTGAAAAAAGCAGTTGACTGAGAAAAGTAAATTTTTGTCCGGAGTTTACGAGCAAGAGATTGAGCATAAGTAAGATGAAGGAGGAGGAGATGATGATGATGACGATGCCAATAAATAAAGTAAGAGGAGGGCATTACGGGCGTTATTCATGCGTCAAGGATATGAATGTTGTTATCATTTGTAATATATTCGGGTGTTTTGGCTCTCTCTGTAACTCTTGAGTTGTTAAACACTAAGAAAATGCGAGAAGTTTGAATGAAAACTCGCATGATATGCTCCAAAACGACTGCACGTATCGAGAAAGTGAATTGAAAGTGGGGAAAGTGTGGCTGGAAACGGTCGTTCTAAGGGTTGGCTGACGGCTGGCTATTACCATTCCCATTTCCAAATGATAATTTTTGGAAAGAGTAAAGGGCTGAGCGTGCTAGAGAAATGGGGTTAAAAATGAAACAAGATGCTATCTGACAGGGAGCGGAGAGCCTGGTGCAAAGAAAGTGTACAAGAGGCACAATGTGCACAATGTGGTGACGCAAGTATTACTGGTAACAAGTGCTGGGAAAAGTTCGCTCGAGTTACTTCACCAGAGCATGACTACAGCTTATTATACCACCTAAGTTGGAAGAGTACTAAATATTCAGTGATGACAAGAGACATTGGGCGAACATAGCGGTAAAAGCTAACTTTCACCAAGGGAAAACAAAGTTACACTTTCTCTCATACTTGACATGCAAAATGGGGGGAATAGGTCTCGCTAATTGATGCAAGGTTTCGCCAACGCTCCAATACTTTTGCTGCTATTTTTGAACTTTATTTTTAAAACCTTTGATAAGGCTAAGATGGGATGTGACAGGCAATTCTGGGATGAAATACGAGCGGAGCTGAAGGTTACGAAATTACGCCGAGTAAACATAGTTAAGAGTCACAGAGGCCGCGTATGCGGTTACGAAGAAACTGGAACGCTTGTTTTACAACCCAGCATGCTCTAAAAGAAACCTAATTCGATTTAGGTGGTAAATAGCATCTCATTCATAATTCCCAGCTGAGTGATTTAAGCAGAAAATTATATGATAAAGTTGAGTTCCCCCAACCTCTCTCCCTCTATTATACGGAAGAAGTCTTGGTGAAATAGGCGGAAAACTTTGCAAATTTTCGGGAAAATAAACCGTTCTCGAGGTAAACTAATCAGCGTGACAGGCTGAATTTGTAGAACTAGGCTACTTATCAGATTACGTGCGTTTGTAGGTGAGAATTAGATGATGTTATTTGTAAGCGGGGATTAAAGAACTGATATACGAGGACTCGTAGTACTATCTTGCAGAAAAAAGGTAAATGGAATTTTATTTGTTTTTCTTCCAGGTGCTACTTTCACCATACTCACGCTCCTGGCGTCACTCAACTCCTGTGTGAATCCATGGGTTTTCTTATTTTTCAACCCGAATTTACTCCATGACTTTCTCAAAGGCTTTGGTTGCGGACATCTGCTACCGAGGAAAGGTCTGGATAACCACTCCCCAAGTACTGCCACTCAGAGAACCACCATGTCCGTAGGACTGGCGACGAACAGCAGTAGCAGCCAACGTCGCGGAGATGGAATCTCAAAATTCGACTCTCATTCCATTCGCTCATCCTCTGCAAATCAAAGCTTTAACTTAAGAATCACTCCAAGACACAGCTCAAGTATCTCTAATAACTCTAGTTTCCACGGCTGAATTTTCTATTTTATCTCCCTGTAACAACTACCGAAGCATTGATTGGCAAGTACGAGCTTGGCAGGGGACGATTAATGTCCAATCTTCCCGCACATTATGTAGACTCACCAGCTAATGCTTTTCGACACAAATAGCTTCTCGTTCACATGCAAAGGTTATGCTGGAAAATCAACGGGATTGGATGAATGAAGGAGACGCTGAGAGGCCATCAATCACGATGCACACGTACATGGAACCGAAACCCAGGGACGATGCATCATTCTGACAGATGCGGATTGCAAGATTGACTTCTGAGTTTCAATACGGGGGAAATCCAATTAGTTTGTACACTCTCATTAGGGTTTCTGTTTACCTAAGCACAGTATCACGTAATCGTTAAGATGGCGGACTTTTTAAAGCTCTGAAACCGCCGATCCTTCACTCTCCACACAGCAGTTCAAGGCTTAAGTTCAAACCACCTCTCGTCCTTTCTCCAGCAGCTATGTAAATTTACTAACAGTAAACTCATGAAACTGCAGAGAAAATGGCTTTCAGGCAGCATAGCGAATCTATGCTCAGTTGTACGCTGCTGGAGGAAAATCACGCGATCGCAACAACTTACATATGAGACCTTTAGTGATACCACTTCTCATTCTGACTTTGTCACAGAAAATGTTTCAGTTCCTCATGCAAATCGGCCCGAGATAACTTCAGAACCAAGCCACGAAATCCGCAAGCAGGTCCCATGCAGCAAAGGTCCTGAAATACTTTACGATTTGACTGTGAAGAAGGAGATTTTCTCAAGGAAATGTAATTCCTAGCCATTTGAGAGGAAGTCGACAGGAGAGCACGTGTGGTCATAAAGTTTAATCCAGTGGAAAGTAATTTAACTTGCAACAAGAGTCGAAAT
>VRMD01002499.1:0-13126 GCA_009872375.1 Sminthurides bifidus | reverse complement strand
TCCGGACACTTTCACGAATTCGAGCGTCAATCGAGTCTCGTGTTCATCGACTATGTAACTACACAGCTCGTTTCCTTTCTGCTCTTCTTAAAGGCGCAATGAGCTGTGCTGAAGCCGTCTGTTGACAAACATAATGGCTGCGCACTATCTTCCCTTAAAACTGGCGAGTGTCGCGCGCCCTCTGGAAGTAGACAGATGAGGGTCACACGCATAACTTGGCGTCTGACCAAGCACCTAAGATTTCAAATCGTAGCTTTCAATGTTTTTGAGACTTGTGATTCCTTGAGTTTGCGCTATGGGCTGTGTAACGTTCACTTTGTTGCATGTTTTGTCATCCCTTGAGCTTGCGTGATAGAATGTGTATAGCGTTGAATGTTTTTTTATAAAAATGTATAATATCCGAATAATGTAAAGCCATTCTTCGACACCAACTGACATTGCCATCGACACGTCATTTGAATATTGGCGCTTTCAAGTCTCACATATTCAGCCTCCTTCCTGACAGCCCACCACTTGAATAAACCGGACAAGAGTGGAGGTCCGCCGAAAAGGCGTCACATCCGCACTTAACTACTCACACGCTCGGGTAGTTTTAACGACTGAATTGAATCATGAGACAGGAGAGCAAGCGACATCTTTTCGCAATGTGAAATTCTGCTCCAACTGTCCTTAAAATGAGTCTCGACAGTGCGTAAGACTTGGAGCGTATCAAATGAATTAACTCGCTTTTCTTTCTTCTCCGTCCTCAGACGGCACTATGGAGACTTGCGACTCACAGCAAAACGGAACTTTATGTTTCTTTTGTAAACCCAGAAAATAATTCAAGTCAAAACGGAGCCGAAATGTAATTAGCAATAACTTGCTTAGCTTATTTAGAATCCAATAAGAGAAATGAAGGAACGATAACGGGTTTCCACGTCCCCCCTGGGATACATGTAAAACCAAAGTGTCAAATTTGGAGAAAAGGTAGTAAAAATATTACACCACAGAACAAATTCCGTGTCACATGACACCCAGCAGGGAGTAAATTTCCTACTTGGGGCTACGACACAAAGTCCGAGAGTTTCTCCTGCATCCTTTCTTCCATTAACGGAACGTGACTTTCTCCCACTTTCACCGCCTCTCACAGCTCCCTGAATGCATATCAGGAGCTCTCCACCTTATTAAGGTACGGTAAAAGCACACATTATCTGTTTAACAGAGGTCGTTTACTTTGCAGAGCATACTTTTGAATTCATTTTATGCATGCATGCCCTCCTCATATGCATTCAATACGCATTACACGTAGTGCATATTGACAAAGTTTATTCTAGGAAATGTGTGCAACATTTGGTTCACACATCCGCCACTCTGGAGCTACAGTAAACTTTTTTCTAATGTTGTGAATTGCACTAACTGTACTTTGACCTAGGACAGGCTGATCCGAAGTGCTGGAATGCAAATAAATTCCCTGCTTATTCCAATAAGTGTATGTGACTGAGACTACTTTCACTCCTCATTCAGTAGCTTTTCAGTGCACGGATGTGTGAATCCCAATAATAGAAGTGCCATAAGTGCTAATTCTGCGCGATTGACGTGGGTACTTAAGATCTATGAGTCTTTCCTTCCATGCGCTCCATATTGCTCTTGTAATAAAAAACTGTGTGACGCAACCGAGCATATGTAATATGATATCATCACTATGACCTAAAAGCAACATTGTAAAAGCACTCAATTCCTACAGATTGTCCATGAAATAGTGCCAATCATACGCATAGGACATAAAGACCTAAGTAAAGATCCGGCTCATGCGTCCAAATCTGTTCTAATTCCGTTATTTTTTGTTACTCAACGACAAAACTACAACACAAGTTTTGATGTGGAAACTTTCCACTTTCCGGCATTGTTTCATCTTGTATCTCCCATGGCCATGATCAGATTCAAGTTCAAGGCTTGATGCGTGTTTCCCCTACTTCCATAAACTTTCGCCCCAGGCAAAGAAAGTCCCCAGCCAGGGCTCCATCCCTTACGACCATAGCTCATTACTTGCCTTTACAAACATTATTATTATGTCAGGGCTCGTCCCAGAGGCTCGACGCTGAAAAGATATTAGGGAAAATCCGCGAAAAACTCCCCAAGAGCAGGAATTAACATTCGCAGAATTACATCCGAATGTTTACGGCATGTGGGTTGCGGATTTGATTCTGGTCTTTTCCATCTCTACGTCCCTGTCTTTCAGCTTTGGTGGATTTTTTTTTCTTTCGAACTGCCATTCCGATTCGCGACATGCACGCAACCATTTCCGCTTATTTATAATTGGGAAGAGCAAATTGTGTACGTTAATCCCACGCAAGCACGGCAATTGCGGTCTCTGGAGAAGATGTGCCGCACCATTATGTACCACAATGGGGAAGATGAGCTGAAACGGGAGGATGAAATTGCCAGCTTCGGGGGACAAATGGCCCGTATGCCATTAAAACGTCATGAAGCAGAGCTGGAGCAGGCGGAAAGAAAATTACTACAAGTTCAAGTTCCAAAGCTGCCAAAGTCGACGGCATAGTCTGCACGCTCTACTGAATTATGAGTTTTAAATTCAGTACGCATCTCCCGCAAAAAAAGATATGAGGCCTCATTGTGACATTACAGAGACTGGAAAAAAAGCTGTGCTTTTTGCTCCGTCTGAAAGATCGGTGGTTGAGCGCCATTTCGTTCACAGCAGACGATTAAGTCTCTAGACTTGCAGAAGGGCATGTCGAGAATTTTTCTCTGGTTTTTCGGAAGAGTCATGAGCAGGTACTTTACGAATGTGCATCCTTCTCCAGCTTTTGATTTAAGTCAAGCTTTACCCATACCTCTTTGCCTTCAATTTATAGCATTTTGATGATCTCTGTGGGCCAAAATCCCCCTGGAAGTATGAGGAAAACCGCTTCTTTCTCTTCGAAACGTGTGTACGATGCCACGGTCACAAGAGTCTGGGTATTGAAAAACGTTTTTGAGTCCCATACTCGATTTTCAAAAGGGACCTACTCAACCTTGAGTTTGAACCAGTGACTCATACTTTACCTGTGGACTGGAGTAAATATACTTGATGACAGCATAAATTGTTCATTTTCCCGGTCTAACTGCAAAAGTTATGTTTGCTAATCGATCCATTAATCATCCCTGCAAGAGTAACTGGATTGGAAGGGACGGCGTTGGCGACACGGACTTCCTTCCGACCAGAAAACTAAAGGACCTTAAATTGACGTTTACACGTGCGTAAAACTTTAATCTGAAGAAGGGAACCGAGATTCCATAACAAGGGCAGTGAATTACGTCGTGGTAATCCTAAATCTCCCAGTGCTTGAAAAAGTTTCCCAAGTACATACATGTGCAAGTGGCACTGTGTAATAAAATTGTTTTGATGAAGATTTTCCTCCTTACTGTACAAAGTTGATGGTCTCGTAATCCTCTTTATCAGCACTAGGTAACGAAACTAGTTATGAGAATTTTTGCCCGGGGAATTGTAAATTATGATGAGGGAGCTCACTGCTTGATTTGAATTATAAGTATTTTCGAGATAGAGCTGGAATAATTTGCAAAGTTTTAAAAGCTTAGATTCACATCCAAATTAGAAAAAGTTTTCAACGACTTACCACGTCAATGATGTGGTGCAAGGAGAGGCTAAAGTTTACCGACAGAGCCTCAGCAAAGTGGTTCGCAGGCCGCACGGAGGGGTCATAGTTGCTCATGAGGTATTTGAGTAATCGCAATTCCTGCTCGTCGCAATCTATCATGTCCGCCCCTGCAAATAAGGAAAGTAAATTAGCTACACCGCATCAATAAGTGTCACTTCCCTCTCGTGCTTTTGAGCACGAACGAGTCCTCCTGAACTTTCTCCTCATTCCCGAAGTGGTAACCTTTTGGGGACCATGTAAAGTGAAATATGTATGTCTGGTTGCGATGCTGAACGCCCACGTAAGCGTTTACATTATAACAGCGTTGCTTTTGTAATTTGCTTTTAGGCGCGAGACGTTAATTTTCTATTGGTTTGGCGGAATCTTGCATCAATTTACAGATAAAATGCGACCGGCCTAGAAACGGCTATGAGTTGTCAGTATGCCAAAATTTAAATATTTCACAACCTTGGGAGTACAATTGCCAATTTTGGCTCATGATGTCAATGATACTAAGTTGCCTTCACTAGAGTTACGTCTAGTCGCATTGGATTCATTGATTCATGCATCGTGCATTTTTCTGAATAAGGCAAGTCAGGATCTGATGACCGCAATAGTGCCGTAACAACAAAGCAGGACCAGAACGAAAGGCGAATTATGATAACAAGTTTCTACTCCATATCCGTGGCAACCCTCGTTAAAACAGGCTCATCTACTAACGCACCTTAACATGGGCTTCTTCGAGATCTGCAACAGGAACTATCGCACCCTGAAAGAACAGCTTACTGTCAAGTAATGCATCTCTCATCACCATAGTCTCGTTTAAATATTTTCTTTGAATTCCACATTACTTGCCAATAATTGCAATTAATATCTTAATGACGATTACATGTGCTCATAGTTCCAAGCCACAAGGGACAAGGGTAACACCTGGTTACCTCATGTGCGCCTATGAGCAGCTCCGAATGGACTAATTGCTCATCATTCTGCACAACTCGTGCAGTGCCTACGTCACTTTCGCCATGAAGGCTTGTTGCTTATCTCTGCCGATATTCACCTGGGCGTTTGTAATCAGCGGTAAATCCACGTCTTGGGTCCTGTCAGCAGCGTACATCTACTGCTCCATGTTAGGCTGTTTCGGCTTTATCATCATGTACGACAAAGCGTTTGCAGTTCCACTGCAAATCAGGGAGATAAAGTACACGTCGCTCATCCAAGCAGCCGTTGTAATGAATCGCAATGAATTGTCCTATTTCAAGCGTCAAATCAAATCAGTTCCGGAAGCGGGAATCAAATCCGGACACTTTCATGAATTCGAGCGCCAATCGAGTCTCGTGTTCATCGACTATGTAACTACACAGCTCGTTTCCTTTCTGCTCTTCATAAAGGCGCAATGAGCTGAGATAAATCGGTCTATTGAAACAAATAATGGCTGTGGACCCCTTCCCTTCTCATACTTTTGAGTACGAACGGGTCCTTTTCCTGTGCTTTCCATCCCTTTCACCTTATTCCTAGTATTATAAATTAGTTTCGTCACTGAGGGTGAAAAATTAGCTGCCGTCAGAAGGGCAATTGAAATTTGAATGTGGGCGTTGGAAGTGCAGACAGTTGGATACCACACTGGTGAAAGTTAGGAGCACTTGCAATTATTTTATTGACACATCCGCTTGAGAATTTATTCCTCGGGGCTGTGTGCAATTACCCGTACTGTAATGAATATGAATTGGATTAGTTTTGTCATCACTGAGCAACTTTGATGGCCGCTTAATGCAATTAGCATGGTTTCGAGAGCAACTCAGAGAGCACTTTGTCATTTGGAGGAGCTCATTATCCGGGTTGAGCATATTGCTGGAGTGTGAAAAATCTGTGAAAATGAAAACCACTGGCATATAAAAGCTTTCAATGATGATGTAAAAAATCATGTGGAATAAAATGAAGAGTGGTCAGACAGTTCATTATTATCATCTGTTAATATTGCCTTCATCTTCGTCCAGACACTCAGAAAGCTTTTAAATTAAGGGCATTTTCAGTCCTGTAGTAAAACTAGCAGAATTCTTGCAAAACTAAAGAACACAGTCAGCTAAGTTGTTGGATTCAACAACTCGATCCTATGAAAAAAGCCGAGTCATCATCATGTCACTCTAAAATTGTAACCTAGAAAGCTTCAACAAATTATAAACTAGTCTTGTCATTCCACAAGCTGCAGATATCCCGTCAGGCATTTTAACAGAAATTCTGGCACAGTTTAAGTTGGAAAGGTTGTTGCGTAAATTTCGTTGTCATTATGTATTTACAAAGCCGGAAGTTTATGCATGGACTCTCTATTTCGGCTCTGTCAATATGCTCCTGCGTCAAGGCCTTCTGCGTAAGTTAATCCAATCTAAAGTTCAGTTTCTCACAGTGTCTAATATTTAACCAAGTATGAAACCCACAATAACTTTTCCCTGTCTCCCATTCCATGGTAGAGTTAGCCCACACGTACCATCGTAACAAATCGGTCAAAAATTGCATATGACACGAAGCACGTATCACGCGGCTTTTGCTCCATGAGAGTAAAGTTAATGCTCATGCCCAGTAAAACTTGTCACAAGGTCACGGAGCTTGGACTCAAAAATGACCAGGCTACGCTATGTGATATCTGGCAACAATATGACTAGCACATTTTAGCCCGAAAGCCCAAAAGACATAAATCAACGTGACTCACGGCAGGGATTGGAATTCTGGCAATGGCATTTGAGGTAATTTAGCCTCTCTATGAAATTGAGCAGAATGGATGAGCGTACGGTGCTAGAAGAAGACGTAAAANTTGATACAGACAAAGTCGCAATAAAAACGTACATGTTACGTTTCGGGACTAAAAGCCTAAACACTTAACCACTTAAGTCAGTACTTAACAATTTATTCCGCATAACCTACAATTGCACCACCCTCATGGCCTTTATAAGTACCTGCCTTCCTGAACGCAAGGAGGGCTTCATGCTTTGTGCACGGACCCCTTGCAGAGGGCTTTCAGAAAGAAGTGAAGCCTGCCTCCATCCCGAGATCAGCATCCCGCATCTTTTGTTTATTTTATCATCCCGTAATTGAGCTCATCCATAGAAGCATTTGCACTTCCATAAGCTCTTTAAGTCAGAAATTAATTTGGTCGCTCCCATCATGCTTGCCTAGCCCAGTGCATAAATCATCTTCCGAGAGTCAAGCCCGTAATCTGTAATCTCACTCATCTACTCCAAGAGGATGAGGCCTTGTAGGACTTTCTTTTGTTTTCCACTCACATCCCGTTTCCTTTTCTCGGAACAACGTCGTGATTTCTTAACCAGGAAAGCATCCGGGTCGGATTTGTTCTCAAGCCTGCCTCAAATCTCCAACCCGTTTGTCGACCCTCGTTCTTTCCCGCAAACTCCCCCCTTGCTATTGTCGTAAGCGTAGAATTGCCCATCAGATATGATCCGGTTGTAGAAAAAGCGCCAACTTTGTCCTACAGCATCAACGTTTCTATCTGATTATATCCACCCGGCGTTTATTTATCCAGTCAGCTTCGTAGTACGGGCTCCAGAACTGGAATACTTGAGAAAATGTACTCATTTCCCCACAAAGCACTGCCCATAAGGAAAGATATGAGTCTGCTGTGAAAGTAGTGGGTGTGTGCATAATTTTACCATGCGTGAAACGCTATCTTCGTTCCCACTGGAGTTATGAAATTCCGTCGGTGTTGCAACTGTCCAAATCGAGAAATGAGACTACCTGCCCTCTTCCCGAGTTGCAACATCAAATGAGCTGGAGCCCCTAGCTGGAAAAGAGGCACAAGAACCAGAAGGATTGACGTAAACCCAGTGACATGGCCAAGGACCACGGGCCAAAGGCAGACTGTGGAACTGACAGCCAGCCTGGAAAATGAAATAATCAGTAGCCTCTGCAGCATCTCTGTGAGTCCGGCGACTTTCTCCTGGGGAAAGCTATTACTTTCTCCATTCCATCCTTCATTCTTGCAACCGCATCTCGCAACCCTCTCACTTACCTTTTGCGACGTAAACATCGCACTTTTCACCAGCACAACCACTCATCTCCCAGATAAGCCCTGACAGAGAGGAAAGTGCTTCGCCTCTCTGACCCTGATTAGGCCTCCGTCCCTATCTCCAGGCTCAGAATCCCGCCATCACCGTTTAATTTTCTGAATCTCTACAGATCCAAGCCGACAATTTACTTCGCTCATTTAATTTCACCCTCCCCCCTCTCCTAGGCACTACCACGGAAAAAGAAGCATTATCTTGTCCCATATCGCGCTTCCTTTGCCGCTCACGCCTTCGCCTGACAAATTAGAAGCTTTACTTTGAAAAATTAATTTCATTCTTGCTCAAACGCTTGGCGATGCCGCCTCCGCTCCATTGGTTGCTAATATCTTCCAGAGATGATTTGATGAAAGTAAGGAAAATGAACGTGAGCACAGAATATCGCAAGGATGAGAGCTTATATGAAGAATCCAAAATTGATTTTCCAACCGGAATGTAAAGGTGCCTGGATACTTTCAGCTCTTGTGAAATATGGTGCTTTCAAAGCACTAAGAGGGAAAGTTTAACTGAAGGAAAAATTGAGAATGCAATCGGTGTTTTGCTTGCAAAACGTTTCACGAAACGTTCTCGCCCTGAATGAACAGGGTCGAGCCTGCTGCCTCCAGCTGTAATTTCTCTATCGACCAGCAATGCAAACGCGGAATGCTAAACGGTTCATGGCTCCCAGGCCGATCGTGACGTTCTGTAAACGTTGCCTACTTCAACTACATGTACTAACTTAAGTAGTCCAAATAATCCTTGGTGGAAACTTCTGGGCGACAACTTGCAACTTCCTCGTCCTCGTCCCAGTAGTGTTGCAATTTTTCGTCTGTGCGATTAATACTTTTCAGATCAACTTCCTCATGTAAAAGATGCCTCACTCAAATTGGAACTCCTAAGTTTTAAAATCGAATTCCGTTTAAATGAGCAGAATCATCCATACTTTCTCCCCAAATACCAGCATGTCTTTCCAAGCTTTTCTTAACAAAGAGACTGTTAATCCCTCATGAAAAAGACTTTGCAACTCCACAGGGAGCTAAGCTATAAACTTTGTCTAAAGTTGTAATACTCTTGCAGTATTATCTCCAAGAGAGTCTTTTTCTATCATTATGCTTATTTCTCATCCGGGAGAACCATTGACGAACTCAAGTGCAGACTCCGATGCAGAAAACTCACGTTTCCAACTCCTATTACCTTCTACCCGGTTGCATGATGCTGTCAATACCAGCCAACTTTCCGCTGCATTGCAAATCCCTAATGCAAATGCAAGACTTCACTTTGCACAGCTTCAAGACAAAAGTTTTGCACTCAAGTTAAATGCAGGTACTTAATCATTCACATTTCCTAAGTCTATGGTAACTGCATTCCTGCTCAGTGTGAAATCTTCCACATGGTTGCAGTACACCTTATCCAAACTACCTTTTAGAACTTGAGTAGTTTGAAGCTAATGAGCGCCTTGGCCCACTTGGCACTGTCTAGCTGAATTTGGCGACAAAAGGAAATAAAAACCAGATCATAGATGTGATACATGTGCAGAGTAACTTCTTGTGGCAAATCTTAATCTACACAGATTGCATCCGAGACTTTAAGGAAAAAATCTATTCAATCCCATCCTCTCTCCGATAAATCCTCACTGTAATCTCTATAGGAAGGTGGGAGAAAAACAGCTTTCTACCAGCATCTTCCCTCTTTACCTTGAATTCCTAGTGGAGATACTCGGGATCCGGATATATTCACTTTTTCTAATAATAAACGGATACCTCTCGTATATGTACTTACGGAAGATTGATTTCACAAGAGGGTGAAAATAGCCAAGGCTCGCATCCGTTCCTACGAGTGTGTGCTACGAGAGCATGATACCTGACATTATAGGTATTTGAGAGAAATCAGCGCGATTTACACGCCGTCAGTCTTACGGGGGAGTGAAAGTCCTGGTGGAATTGAACCATTGAGTGTTTCATTCCCTCGAATTTGTAGCTGCGGCGGAGAAAGCGTGCTTTCTCCCCGAACAGCATCCTCCTTCCGGCTGGTTAACCGCTTAGCCTGTCCGTAGTCCATTGCCATTGAGCTGTGGGATTCTCTCAATGCCTTCAATTCATTCCGAGGCAGTTACCCTTAACAAAGAAAATATGAGACTACTATCACTTAATCCCAGGGTCGTGCTCAACCTATCAGGAATTTTTCACCTCTTACCTTCCACCCACTCCCCCGCATTTTTGTAGAGTCGCAGCCAAGTCGTATACATGAACCGGTAATAAAACGCCACCAGGAAGGAGTCAACAACATCCGGAAGCATGTTTCTTTTCTCTTGCTCTCCCGCTTTGCTTCTTCCTCACTAACTCTCAGCTTTACTCTTCCCTCTTTTAGTCAGCTCTCAGTACCAGTTCCTTCATAAACAGCCCTGAATCCAAACCGCTGTCAAGAATATAAACTGAATACATGTTCTTACTTGATAGACTTGGTAGCTTCCTCTACTCTAATTTTTCGGGAATCCGTTACAGTCTTTCAGTCTGTTTACTCAATTTTGACTGCACTTCCGAGACATTTCCTACATGCCGTTTTCAAATACTTGCATCCACAAGACTAATCGACAAACTCCATCCTTCCTCAATGCTTACATTTCTCTTCCCACTTTATCCAATTAATTAGGACTTTTCTCCGCTAACTGGAGAAAAACAACTGGGCCATCAGCCACCCCTCCCCCTTGTCTTTCACTCCTGTCCTTTCTCTGCTTTCACTCCTGCCTTGCCTGCGCGTAAACAAACGCTCTGCTCCTTTCTTCAATTGCCCTTTGATCTATTCCTTTTAAGCTAGCTCATAAGCTGGGTATTGCGTCAGGGCCATCAGTGCTAATTATTATCTTTTTTAATGGCTCACGTTCCGGAAATCACTTTGTTTATGGCTCATTCCCGGCGAAGAAGCCTCATCAAACGCATTGGACGGTACGCACGATTGAAGAAGATCGTCAGTTAAAATCTCCTCTGAGTTTCAATTGCCATGTTCCTCCCCCCTGGTACATGGCAGCGACCGCATTCGATACTTCGCAAAATCACTTTCCCCAGCTCAGGTTCATGTTCAAGGAATCGGAGCAGCTGTCTAATGAAATTCCATGAGATGCCGAGGACCCTTTGGAGTTTAAAAGCTCTGGAGAAACTGAGATGCTGATGACTCTGGCATAGCTCTCGGTTGTCTACGTGATTAGCGGTGTGATTATTTCCTCGAGTATACTTCAATGTGTGGACGATAAAAGGATTTTGGAATCCTGCTGATGCTAGAATTGTGGCTGTATAAACTCTCAGTAAGTACACCTAACCGCATGCAGCTTGCATATGGCGTCTTTCGTCTCTCTTCAACGGAGAATCCACAGATTCTCTTCAGACTAGTCATCGAGTCATAAAAGGCATATTTCAGGACCGCAGCCGCAACCGTACATTATTTCAAACCGCGTGTCTGTTCATTTCGACGGCCACCTTATTCCATACCAGGAGAGACGCAATGCGTACATTTGAACGAGGACAAGATCCCGGCCGGTTTTGCCACTTGGCAGGCTAACAGTTGTAACTGAAATGCAAATAGTTCTTGAAATACCGCATGACATTCCCTTCTTGTAATTGTGTCAAACACTGGGTACGGATAACTAGACTTGGGCAACGGTTTCCTTCTTGGTAAATTCAAATGTAATAAATCTGATTTCAGCCACAGCACACCAGAGACCCGACCTCGACCAACGGACCAAGGCTTGAAACACGAAGATCCAAGCTGGAATGAGGAGGGAAATTTCGTTCAAGACCGTCTAAATATGCAACACGTTTCGATATTGTTGACATTCTGGAAATTGAAAATGGAAGCCATGCTTTTCAGAATGACACGAACTCGAACGTCACAACATGCAAAACATTTCACTTAAACTACCATGTAAAACCATCTGACGCCTGGCTCAGCCTGTGTCGCCTTGAAAATTCGAGTTTTGCCAAAATTTGCAACATGGAGATTCTGCACATTGCTGGAATTGGCAACGGGAAGTTACGCCCAGCTATGAATCTTTTGTGCTCATTCATGCGAGAGACATTCCATTCACAAATTCTCTAATGGAATCACCTTTCCTTGCTCTCTGACGTTTACGTATAACCAGCGATGAAACCGATATAAAATCTACGATGACGATAATTTAGCCTGTAGTTCACATAATTTTTGCCCCATTTCAAATGCATAAAAAACAATTTTTCCTCCATATGTGCATATATGTGCCTTTAGTACCTGGGATTCTACTGTTGGGCAAATTTCCAATGCCCATTTTATTATAGCTCCTATGTCCACGTAACAGGGTTACATATGTAGCTGCTGTTGCTGTGTATTCGGTCGCCATGAGCCCTTTCGTCTCCATCCTTTAGCATAATTTGCCGTTCTCGTTGCATTTATTTCATTGTACTGACCCCGTTCTTTCTCCAAGCAAAGAAAGTCGTTACAATTGCGCGTATGTGTAAATCGTCTGGATTTATAATTTAATATGTTGCGAAATTGCATCCCCGTATCATGAGTCCCAAGGGAGCTTTTCGCAAGTAGCAAACCTCATTTTATCAAGTAAGATAGTTCATACTTCGGGAGGCCAATTATGCAAATGCTTACCTCTCAAAGGGAGAACAAAGAGACGGCATACTAACTCTGTTCTGTAGGCATTTGCAAGCCTGAACATTTTTCAGACGTGGAGCTAATTCTGCAAGTGTTTTGCCTAAAAGAAAGTTCAGCTTATACATACTAGATAAAGTTTCACTTTTGTGAATTCTACCAAATACCACGGCACTGCAAACAGTGCAGGCTCATTTTCATTGCTGTTGAAGAAAAGTCGCCGGTGTTGTTTGAACGCACCCCGGGTTTTGAATTCCACTTACGTAACGAATAACATGTACAAGTGTAAAAGCGTCTGATGCTACTTTGTCTCCTTTGTGTTCCATCCCTAGAATCATTCGACTGCACGGCTGCTTTTAGAGCTCAATGGTCAATGAATCATACATGATGCAGAAAATCGCCAAATTACTTCCGACAACCATCAGAGAGGAGAAAGGGAAACGTTGGGTGGAAAGCCGGAAAAACTTTCCAGGCTCAACTTTTCCAATTGGGTCATAAAGGTAAAAAAACTAAGATCATGTGTCACCAGAATAAGGGGAAAGAAACAACAAGTTTATTACGAGATCTTAAACATGGTCCCGTTACATGTGGGTGCGTTCTTGCAAGGTAAATTTCACTTAGGCACGAAGGCTCGGATATTACAGTAGAGGAGAAGCAACGTTTCTAGCACTCCGACCGCGGTTAGTGAGTATAAGCTGGTCTAAAAAAAGGAAATTGAACATGGAACTGGCTCAGAGCCAATCCTCGAAATGGCACTGCAGACAGGTGCAAATCCTCCAGGCTGAGCACCTAATTCCCTCGTATTTCACACCTGTC
>VRMD01002498.1:0-13127 GCA_009872375.1 Sminthurides bifidus | reverse complement strand
AAGCGCATGCAGCTGACTCTGTTAGAGAAGATTGCTTTGAGGCTCCAAATGCTTTTTTACATGGGGCACAAGTTCATCAAAGCGCAGTATGACACTACTGGACTGATGACATTCAACAATGAGGTGCTCCCGAGGTCTTGTTCCTTTGTATGTATGACATTGCCATGGAATCCTGAGAAGGACTAGCGTTACAAGTTCAAAGTTTGAGTTTGACAGTATAATTTGATTTGAGGGATTCAGAACATGGAAAAACGTTTGTGTTCATTAAATAAATACTTTTTTGTGCAATTAGATGTGGAAGATTATGAGCACAGGTGCTGTATAATGTAGTTATCCAATCTACCGTATAGCTAGTTTACATCCCAGCCATTAAAATGGCCTCTTTAGCCTCCATTCGTGAGTATTTTTGGCTTTTCGAATAAAATACTTTAAACGTCCAAATGGCGATTAGAGATAAGAGCAGTGGCGGCAGAGAATAAACTTGCGTTTGCTTCCAGTAAACGGTTCGGATGGCAAGGGTTCGCGGGGTCTCTTAGAAAAACGGAAGGCTGAGGCAGGCGGTCGAGAAATGGTGGATCTTGTAGCTTCCATCAACAGTGTCAAGTCCATGCTTCCAAATTACGATCAAGTGTCATCATTCGCAACCCGCGGTAACAAGAAGGCGCCTGCTAACGTGCACGGTGAACGCCCGCGGGCGGGTCGATCTGTCCGAAAACTGAACATTAATGATCTCGCCATGCAGCTCACAGACCCCTCTTTGATCCCATTCCCGGAAGTTTTGAAACCAAAAAAGGGGGGTGAGCAAACCGGCCTGTTCGACCTCATGGGCACGGAATATAAAATACCGACGAAATTAGGAATAAAAAGCGAAACGCTTCTTCGAAACGCTGAGCAGGCGGAAACAACAAAGACATTTTTAAAGGCAGATTTATTCAAAGACATGTCGAGGTAGTGCATTTCTGCTGGAGCTGAAATTCTGTAAATAACCAGCTAAAATAAGAGTGACCAGAATGGAGTACCAAAAACCCTTTTGATTTTGATTCGTAGCATGAAAATGACAAAACAGGAGTTGGAAACAAGAAAAAAGCTTTTGAAATCATCTCTTAAGATTCCTGCAAACCTAAGCTTGAAGAAAACAGATGCTACAATCAATGCCCTTAACAGGAAAATTAGCAACAAGAAAGCGCTATGGAAAAACGAACAATTTGGCTGGGATGGCTACCATTACCAGTCAGGCAAAGCTGGCGACTTCGTCCCGTCATTGAAAGATAAGCGGAACGTTCCGAAAAGCAAACTTCTGGAAGAAATGTCCAACAAGTTCCGTGAGTCGCTCAGCGTCAAAACAGATATGAGCCTGTCAATACCAAGTCCTACTTTATCCGACCGCAGCTTGCTGCAATCGCCACGTGGAGAGGGCGCTAAAAGCGGCGTCACTGGAAACAAACTCCAGCGTAGCCATCTCAATGTCATTTCCAGCGAGTCGAATACCACATCTTCGGAGGAAGCCTTGAGTTCAAAGGGAAATCCAATTAAGAAGCCACTAATGGGCAAAGAATTGTCGCAGGTATTGCACCACACTCTTTGGTCTCTGTTTGAGCAGCCAATTATTTACGTTCCGCCTAATTGGAGAAACAATGCTAGATTAAGACTGAAATTCCCACACGAATATGTCTCTTACTGTTCCTCAGTCGTCTGTGGGCAAAAAGAAGTCAACCAGCCACTCTATGAGTGCGGAAATCGTGCAGTTAAAAAGCTTGCTGCATGGAGCTTCTAGTGGAGAATCTACGCCACGATCAAATGTGGAGGCTTCTCAGACAATGTCGTATGATGAGCTCAAACAAATTGCTATGAAACTGGGACAAAGTCCAAGGCAGCCGCAGTCACAGCTGGAGAAACACACAGCAGTCAAAGTTGCTGCCACTTCTAAAACACCAATGGTTATGTCAGAAAACTTCCATGACTCGGGTGAACCTGAAACTAAAAGTGGGACTAAAGTGCAACAGTTGGTGCAAGAAAGGATACAAGAGTCCATAAAATCCACTGATGAGGCTGCAATGGTTGCTAAAAGACTCGGGACTCTCCTAACGAAACTGAATATGTCTAAAGGTAGCGATAACGCTAGAGCTCGGAGCATGAAGGACACCGTGGATCTCGCCAAAGAACTACGAGAGTTGGCCAGGGAAATGGAAAAAGAATACGGCCTGCACCCGACCGCTTCAAAGCCTGGACAAACTCAAACGGAAAAACTGAAGAGTCCAATGCCGCAAATCAAGTTTACGAAACAAATGTCTTACACAGACCAACTAGTATTACGGAAGCTTCGAGAAATCCGAGATGTGCGTACTAAAGCTTCAGGAGAGGCGATTAATGGTTCTGTTGGCAACTGAATCCCAGTCATGTTTCGGCTCAGTACTAGAGCTAAGTCAGTAGTAGATGCGAAGTGGAACCGAGCGTAATTGGTACGCTTTCTAGAACTTATGTTAGCTTGATGTGTAAGTTTTTGATATCATAGAACATGAAACTGCTTTACCTCTGAAACTTTTTTTTTATTTTTACCAAAAGAAAGGGAGAGAATTGACTTTGTAAAATTTCAACTATAACATCACAGATAAAACACTCAACCTACGCATTAAAAACTATGAACATACAACAGCAAATTTTGGCACATGTGCTAGCAGACGTTGTCGTTACAGGAGCTTTATTTTCAATGATATCCAATAAAAACTATAATTGCACCCAGAAAACTGCATAGCCAATAATTTGTGCAGGTGCCCGGAGCCGGAGACTCTAAACGCCTTTTGCCTCAAGCTGCAATAGGTGTAGTCTGGGACGACAGGNCAGGTGCCCGGAGCCGGAGACTCTAAACGCCTTTTGCCTCAAGCTGCAATAGGTGTAGTCTGGGACGACAGGCAGTTGAAGCGAGGCTTACCGCAGACTACCACGGGTAGAAAATGCATAACAGTAACAGTAGCCACTAATTCCATATAATCTATTTAAAAGACAATTAGGTCCTAAACGTTTCCAATTGCTACCATTACCGGTCGGCAGTTCCTCATGTGACGCAAGGCAAGTTGTGAGAACAGATGACATTTTAGTCATCGTCATCGGATCTTCTGCCCTTGGAAAAACTCCTTTCGTGCTGTATTATACAAGTTCGGGCGAACCATGATCAGTGTTTGTCAAAGCCGGTAACATGAATTAGAAAACAGACAGTTCTCATCTGCGCATAATCATTAACCTGAATTCCTGCCTCATGCAAGCATGTCCAACAATAATAATAACCCTTAGCATGCACGGCAAGTGCTAGCCAGTCAACACGAGCCGAGGATACCCAATTTGCTTCCGGCAAGAGTAATTGATTCTAGTAATCGTATTCACTCGCGAAATATCGATTCCTCTCAGTGACAGTTTATTAAGTTTTCCGAGGTCGCTTTCACTCATTCGCTTTCCCCACTCCGATATGATATACTGTACGTGTGCTGGGTTGGTGACAGCTAATCGGAGATCAGCGTTAGCCTTGAGAGGAGCGTAATCTGGAGAACTGGGAAATTCGTTTGCCAGAGGCTATCTACCTTTGCCTCTTACAGCAATAGCGTGAGAAAACCCAATATTCTACAGGTATTCGCCGTCAAGCTTTATAGTATTAGGTAACGTCAAACTAATAACAGTTCCAGCATGAGCTTCACGCACCGTGTGTACGACAAAAATCTTTTGTAGAGATTCCTCGAGATTTTTAAGCGAAACAGCTTTTCAAAATGTAGCTTGATCTACATGTGTAAGACACTTGCTAATGAGCACAACGATCTTAACCTCAGACCGGCTTTCTCCAGTCAATAGAGATTACTTGTTCCGCCTATCCAAGTATCCTTCCCACTGTGATATTGAGTTTTACCATTAAATTTTTCACAATCATCTCTTGAGATGGAGCCTGAACATAGGAATAGAAAATCAGGCTCCTCGGCCACTCGTACGAGTGAATTTCCCATGCCCCCAGTTATCATAACTTTGTCACCGAATACCCCGTCTCCAGAAGCTTTATCTGACGACGAAGGCGATTCTTTCACTCAGATCAGACCTGTCAGCACTAAGTCAAGCCCAAACCACATCGTCAATTTGGGAAAGAAAAGTGAAAGTGCCAGTGAAATCCCTTCTTGCGTCGACTTTGGGATTCAGGACTACTTGTGCCGTGCGGATGAGGTAAGTTTTGTTTTGACAATTCAAGGCCTACACCGATGTTGCCCTTCATTACGGCAAGTTACATTGTACCTAAAAAAACAAACCTCGTGAAAATTTATTGCAAATTTTATTTTTCAGGACTTTGACCTATCTAGTGATACGGACAATAGTTACCTTGATGCTACTCCTCCTCATAGATTCAGTGACGGTGAAATGGACCCCATGCCTGTAATTTTAAACAGTATGCTAAAAAAGGATCAGGGATGTGACACTTGCTTCTACGATGATCCTTTCATAGTTTCAAAAACGGAATATGTCAATAAGATATGTTGCGAAAAGGCGTCGAGGAATTGTGCTGGGTCTCTTCGGGGTATTTTGCATAAAAGTCCTAGCAACAATTCATTAATCATTGTCACTGTTCCTGCTGACAACCACCGCCGTCATCCGAGGCCATTTCGACGAATGGTATCGCTGCCCGCAGCTGCTTTCAGTACTAGACTCATGTCCTCCAAAGTGAATGACATTGTCAGTTCCATGACGGGAAATAATCTTCAGCATTCAGACTCGGTACTGGCTGAAGCTGTGACCAAAATAGATCACCGCTGCAATGTCACAGCCTCGACTACTGCTTCCGTGCATTCTCTGCTGGAAGCGCTGTTACCGGTGTTGAGCAGGAGTGGCCAGCAATCTTTCGAAAATATGACAGATTCATTATCGACAAAAGGGTTAAAAGCTGATTGGAACGATGCGATGGACTATAGTTCCGAAGATCCAGAGTCGTCTGCATTTACAACAGAGGTAGAAAGGAAATCCTTGCTAATTAGAACTATGCGACGACTGGTTCGGCAAGACACTGTCGGAAACTTTGCTTCTCCAGATTTCCATATCTAAGCTTTTTCAGTTAATCTTTCGGACTTTCAAGTTTGAACTATGTCTGAAAAATATAGATGAAGTAGCTGCCAGATTTGCGAAGAGTAGAATGAAACAAGATATCTTCAACCAACTTACTTAATGTGACGGAAGTAAAACTCGTACAGTTCCGGGAATGAATCAGAATTTTTTTCAAAGATTTGTTTTTCTCAGTCTACTAAATGAGGCTTTAAATTTATTGAAGTTTCAGTTTTTCTCTCTCAAGCACTATCACATAGAATAGGTAATGAAACTCAAGTTGAGGTAAACGTGCCCAACGTAGAACTGGTACAGATTAGCTTCGCTTATAGTGCAAGCATAGGTAAACATTTGAATACCTCATTATGTACCAATAATTATAAGAAATTGGGATGAATTATTAATAATTGTACAACCGTTCCAGAGAAATAAAGATGGCTATGAGTTAGTACAGCGTATCCTACAATGTTGTCCCTATCTCATACTAGCTATTGTAATTCAGCTTTAATTCGCCGATCCAATGTCAAAGTTCTGAAATTGCTTATGAGTCAGTCCCTGACTAAAAGAAGTCACTGACACAAAATTCTGGTACAACTCATTTGAAGAGAGTCCGAAATTCTACATTTATGCGTTAATTCATTGAGCAAACAAATTGAGAATATTACCAATTGGGTTCTAGACATTGATTCAGTTTCGATCAGCTCAAATTTACTTCTGCTACATCTTAACTTAATTACAGGAAATGACATGTTCAGCTACTATGTCGGCCAGCAGGAGCTTTAAGTGGATCTAATTTATCAGAATTATTCTCACTTACTTATTAAACCTAATTCGGGACGAACGCAAAGCTGCGATATATATCTTTAGCTTTATCTTTACAAGTTTTTCGGGAGCACGATGTGGCTTCTTGAACAGTAGTCAAGTTGAACTACAAGCATAGCTATTTTGTTAGCCGATTACAGCTACTGCTCATTCATACTGGGCACTAATTAAAAATACATTTATTATGCCATCGAAAAGCTGATTTTCATCAAGCTAGACAGGGGACTGTGGGAAACATTCGAAGGACGTATGAATCCTAGTAATTGTTAAATTAAATTACACACCATCTTTCGAATATCACATCACCATTCAAAAAGTAAATCGCACTCCAGTGCTTCGTACAAAACCTTTGCTGTGCAGAGCCATGACAGTCAATAGTTCATTCATGCCATACAAACTGTACTGGTAGTCGACATTATCATTCTCGCATCGACGATGACTTTATGATAGAAAGTAATGACTTTGTCTTACAAAAGAATCAAGCGCTCTAAATATTTCTAGTGTTTCTAGTCTACCTTTACCACACTGTATATCTTTCTTACAAACCAGAAGCAAGCGAAGAATCCAATGGTTCCTGAGTAAACAGAAAAATTAGCCCTTAAAACATGTACAGTTAAATGGAGCCATAAATGATAAAACGATAAATCTACCAAAATTACACTCATACTTACCTGTTAGCAGGAAGAACAGAAAAACCATTATTAGTGTGTATCCAAAGTACAAGAATGTTGAGATGAATCCTTCAATATTTAGTCTTGTAACGAAGTAGTGCACACAATAGCAGAATAAGTAAATGGCGGTAAAACCACTAGTTAAGAAGCTCCGCCACCACCAGCGATAATCCTGAAATGCGCATTTGTAGAGAAAAGAACCGATAAATATATTTTCAAACACTTCCAAGATAAATTTTATACTTTCAGCGTTTGACGAACCTCAGAGCACAGATGAAAGTAGCACAACAAAATTGTGGTTTCGGAGCACGTCACGACCAATATAATAAAGACCAAGAACAGGAATCCGAACATGTAGTACATTTGACTAGACCTGCAGTTTAAAAGCACGCGTATATTTAATTCACGGCTGTTAATTGCGATTCGAAAACTATCATTGCATTCATTCTTGAAAAACTGGATTAAAATCGATGCATTTACGTACCAAATCGAATTCAGTATGAAGTAGAGCTGAATAAAAATGCAACCGAAAGGTAGAACACCTCCCATGACGATACCAGGAAGAGCCTTTGTATAAATAGTTTGCTCCGGGATCTGTCTTGGAATTTGGTTAGTTCGGACAGGATGCTCAATAACACGCTTCCTAAACCCAAAATACGCACCCACAAACGTCAAAGGCACCGAAACTCCGAACCACAAGGCGAGCAGAGCTACCAGCGTAGAAAATGGAACGGCGGCTGAGCTTTGCTTCCCCCACAGTATCAAGTTCATTACAAAAAAGAGCCCAAAAACAAGCCTGTAAAGAGTTTGTGAAACAAACATGATCATACATACGCTAAAATTTCAATCTGGTTGAAAACGCAGTGTGAAGTTAGCACCATTTCTCGAAAGCCTTACCCAGGACACAGCATGGATGTTAAAATCACATTTGATTTCCATTTTTCGCCGCCGAAGCTTTTGTATATCCTGGATGAGACGTATCCCGCAGGAGTTCCAAGACAAACATAAAGCACCATCGCACACGTCATGAGAGCACCGCGATTTGCGGGGGAAAGAAATCCAAGACAAGCGAAAGCTGAAACAAAGAAAAATAGCATTTATTGACTTATCAACATATCCACGTGATAAGATCGTAGGTATGACGGACTTCCAACATCCCTCCTTACCTAAAGTGATAATGGTCATCGCAAGGACTTGCACACCAGATCCTAACATGACTGTAAGGAGCATGCCCTTACGTGGAGGCCTGAACACATCTCCATGAACCAACTTCCAGCCAAATTCTTCCTGGGCGTCCTCTCCCGAATCTATCTATTGAATCGAAATTGCGATTGACATGGAGTCTTTGAACACAAGAAGTACATTCACTCAAAATTCACTTACTTGGTTGTATCGAGCGATGTCCTTGTGAAGTGTTCGCAGCAAGATCATTGCAACCATTCCCGATAAAAACAGGACGATTACCAAGGAGTTCAAGATAGAGAACCACTGAATGTTTGTTTGAGGAATGGTATTCAGAATGTAATCCCAACGGGATGACCAGCGAATCTCTGGTTCTTCCTGTAAGGAAGATTATGAATTCTATGAAATAAAAAAATCCGAAACTCCCTTTCAATACTATACATTATTTCAATTAACAGTTTTGATGCGCTTCTTACATGGAAAGATACAGAGTATGTGTAGGTTATGTCCACTTTTTCTCCATTTTTAGCAGGAACACGCATGTAAGGCCTGTCAGGTCCGCAATCTTTACCCTTGGAGTGGTCAATACTTCGAGGCGTTACTTTGACATCTGCAACGAGGTTATAGATCAGCAAATTTAAATTACGTCTTAGATAACCACGAAGTAGCGACAAGAGCTCTAACGTATCTCACATATAATTCTGCCAGATTGGTCCCCATATCCCGACTGGTGGCCCCATTCTGTATTTTTACCACTGTGATAGCCAATGGTGATATCAACATGGTTGTAAATGTAGAAAGTATTCTGCACAAAGTGCCTTCTGTCCAAAATAAGACACCCATCTTTCGGGTTGCCATTCTTGTCAATGTAACAACCCATGGGAAATCCGTTCAAGCAATATTTTTGGGTTGGGCTTTCTCCACTGTAGCACCATGTTACCGGCATATTATCTGTGTCGATTAAAAACACAGTTAACTACTCATTTCATCATATCATAACGTCATTAAACTGATAACGCATACTCACCAACGATCCAATGATGATGGTAATTGTAACTCATCCCCTTCTTCAATCTGTCCAGTTTCTCCAACGAGTCCGTTGATTTTCCATCATAGCTCTTAGTGCACAGTTCTTCGCAATGCTTCTCCTCTCGAAACTTAATCTATAATATATCATAATGAAGACGTCTTTGTCTTCTTAGATGCACAAATTCAAAACTTAGATCCAGCAGGCCAGTACAATCTTCTATACCTGATATGGAGACGGTCTAATTCTTTCGCCAAACACAACTTGTCCTAGGTTTTCCACTGGGCTGTCTTTCTGTTCCTGTTCTGCATCTACGGTGCAGAAGTCGAAACTGAAAAAGGAAACTTAATCTTATTTGTGTTTGAGCTGACTGAACCTAATGCCACTCTATGATACTTTCAGATTCCGACTTATTTATCTTCATGAAATTAGGTCAGTTACTTACAAGTGGTATTCATATGGGACGACGTATTCGTCAGAATTTAGCCGATTCACAAACAGGGATATTTTCGACTAAAACCAGAACAAAAATAGCCAAAATCCAAGAAAATTTCAAATAAATCATTTCTAAATCCTTATCTTGTCAGTCATTTGTCTACCTGATTTAAGATTTCTAAACCACTCACCTTGCAAGAATCGTTGTCCGTAATACAGAAGTTTACAGGTGCCAAACCAGGTAAATAGAACCCGTACGCACCCAGTAAGCTCTGGATTGCTAGTAAAAGGACGAATAAATGCTTAGGAAGAACCTTTGACTGCTTAAGATGTCCCATTTTGGCGTTGGCTCTGTTCAGTACGTAAGTTCAGCCTGCAAAAACCAAAAATACAAGAAATCGTTCAAGTTTCTGATCAATCTGTCTCATCCTCAATTTGGCCCAGTCACCAATTTTAAGATAATGAGGCCATTACCACACAATGCACAAGCAATTTTTCCCCGACGTTTTACTTCAAGAATCAACAATATGTGAGCTAGAACGTTATCTAAAAATGCAGGGGTTATAATCATTAAACGCCTACGGAAGATTCACGTCATGTTACAAAAGCACAATAGCAATTATTGCCATATTCTCACGGCATCGTGAGCAACCGAACCAATACATGGTTATTAATACCCTAAAATATTTCAAAGTTAAACAACGTGCACGGATTAATAAAGCCGGACACGTCTACTCTGCCGACTCATATCATTTGCTGTAGCCTATTGCTTCGCAGTCTTCGTTGACATACGTCCTTCCTATCTAATCGAGCATTGTACATGTCATCAGCACAAGTGTGCAAAAACAGCAGTAAGTCACCGCCTTACGGCGACAGACAGCATGATACACGATTCCTAGTAACAAAATTGTTCGCAAACTTACATGCGCAAATTGTCGGATGTCGTAACTTAACTCTTCTAGCACTAATAATTTTGGGAGTCAAAAACAGGAATCGACTGACTCATGAGGTCAGAAGCTCGGCAAAACTAAAAACTCATCATGAACTAATTCCTAACTCACCAGTTATAAGCTCAATTAAAAGACAAAAACTCTTGCTTGAAACACATACCTCCTCGAACAATGTCAATTTTGATGACGTCTTAACATAGACAAATTCGTGAATTAATATGGTTTCAATTCAAAATTTCATATCACAAGTATATCGCTGACGATGCTAATGCTACTTATTCCAACACCGCACCGAATTTTCAATCGTTAAATACGTTCAGATCCATTGCCCACACGATGTCATCTGTGCATATCTATGCGTTGTCTGACACTGGCAACGAGATTAATCATACAGTAAAGCAAACCTGGAATAGCATATGATTTTCACCAAGGCTTTGAGCCTGAATTATTAAAATTTAAATTATGCAGAACACACAAGAGCGCACAAAATAATAAAAGACAACAAAATCGATCAATAACTCACTCACACTCGACACTAAATCAACCAGCAGCAGAAGGCAGCTCTCCTGTCCCTGCCAACTGTAACTATGAATTAACTCAATCGTGTAACTGCCGTTATCACAAGCTTTCTATTAATGTCATGTGTGAGAATTGCAAGGTTAATAAGGTTTTGTTCCGCAATGACATTAACAACTGATCCAGACCCTGTACCCCTAACCAAGTCCAACTACAGGAAGGGCGATGAGAAAAAGTAACTTTTACAAGAAATGCAGATGTGTTTTGTACACGACAAGACGGTACGGGGTTCCTATGTTTCGGCATGCATTTTACATGGAGTGGAAATCTGTCGGTGTGGATAAAGTATGTATGTACTCTCAGTCGTCTCAGTTGGGCGACACATGGGCACAACAACGCATCTGCCTAACCTAGCCAATACTTTCCAGTGGTAGATGCAGAATCTATCAAAGCCTATAAAATGACGCCGATGTGTACTCCTTCTTCCTTATAGGTTCTACCCGGATCACCACACACATTGACGACATAATATATGCAACATGACCGTACACAATTTTGGAGGGCGCACTAGATTCTCAAGGCATCAAGCTCTACTATCATTTTCCAGTAGAACAAAGCATACTTTGCACGAATTCCTGTCAAAATGCTTCAAGTTTTCTAGGGGTGCTTTCAGGTATGTCGAACTATGCCATAGGCAACTCCATGTCACATGAGCATCACATAGTGTACTGTACAGCACTACTATGCATGGTTCATCTATGTTGCCGTGCCTGGGGTACAACTCACCGGCTTTTGACATGATGATGCAACTGCCAGCTGACGCATTCGCAAATTCATTATTGGAACGAGAGTTTATGTGAACTATTTTGTTATCCGTTGTTTCTGTGTTTAAAGCGGAAGAGAACTAGATTTGTTTCCAAGCTAAAAAACTCAAAGGAAAGTTAGTTTTCAAATTGTCATTTTGTGCCTTGAATGAATTTCATCTTTTCTGAGTCATATGAAATTTAAAATACACGTACAGTGGCCCATGGCCACTTCAGAAATCCTATGCAGTCAGCGCTAGAAGTATTACGGGCTATTTTAGGCGTTTACATTTGTATGCAGGGGACTCTGTTTACAAATCGGTGCGTTTACAACTGGGTGCAAAGCTCGTGTTTACAATTGGGACCGTTCGCAATTGTAGGCAGAGCTTCCCCATCCATGTATGTATTTTATACAAGAGGCAGCTCAGGTCACGCATCGGGTTATTCATGGGTTAATGAAACAACAACATCGTCGACTTGATACACAGGGGATGTATTTATAGTGTGGTAAAGGTACCCACTATTACTACTCTTTTCAACTGTGTTGTGTAAAACTTTTAAGTAAACGAAACTGGTTGCATAGCTTAAAATGTGGTAAATCTCGTTACAAGTCTAGCGCAAAATCGCTTCTGAACTCCGACCTGTCTCACAAAGGACAGAATCACTTAGAGACATTACGACTCTATTGCTCAATCTTGCCAATATAGATTACCTACACAATTAGAATTTAGAACTGCTTAAAAAACCTTAGCGCAGAGCATGTATACAAATGTTGATCTTCTATCGCATCGATAATGTGGGTAATTACATTCAATGTACATGCCGATTAACAAAATAGGAGCACTTGCAAAGTGCAAGTGCGGACAAGAGTGACAGCTCAGCATCCACTAATTAAGCGACGTAGCTGTATTGCTTCGAGTTTTCCTTGTCTCTGGCCATGTAATCGCGGTCAATAAGGCTCTCAATCCGCTTTTTCAGGTCAGTGGGCTACACGAGAAACAGACAGAGTGATTACTAACATGTTTAAAAGAGAATTTGAAACCAAACACTCCCATCCCGCAAACACTTACTGTGACAGAAAACTTTAGTTGGTTGTACAATTCTGACACTAGGAGTTGATGCGATAAGGTTTTTCTCATCTTCATGATGCGAACTATTGCAGCATCTATCTGATATTGTCGGTCTTGGAATACTCGCTCTTCAGTAGCCTTTTGTTCTTCGTTCTGGAAGACCGAGAAGGTTATCAACTTAATTCTTTGGCAAAGTATGGTGACAAGTTTGGCTAAGTTCAATTAGTGAGTGCAATAGTTACCGTTTCTTTCATTTGTATCTGATTTATCTTGACCCGGAACAGCTTGTTCACGAATTCCTTGTTGTACGAGAACTTGTCGTCTTCTAATACGTCCTTGCCTTTGGGGTTCTTCTGCAACACTCGGGTTTTACTGCATGCTAATGACTGCAGCACGCGTTTTAACTCTGACTCCTGTGATTTTCGGGACAAAAGGATAGGCAAATAGAGTTATACTTTCTCCGATAAGTCTAACCCACCGAAAAGATTGAACCAGTCATTCAATTTCATAAAAAACAATACCTCAATGTTTGTTTGACTTTTTACATCTTCATAAGATAATTCCTCTGTTTCATTGAAAAGAAGAAG
>VRMD01002497.1:0-13127 GCA_009872375.1 Sminthurides bifidus | reverse complement strand
AGTTGCTTCTTCTCACATGGGCTCTTTTTCGTCTCGGGGTCGACCATTAACATGAAGGTAATAGCGACGTCTTTGTCCCCCCATCTACCTCTGCCAGTGTTCGACTTTGACATGGCACGTCCTCGAGGCGTACTGGCAGGTGTTCGAGAAGGTGTTATGTCTTCAGCCTCTCGAATTGGAACCACCTGGCTGTGTCACTGAAGGCCCTTGTTGGGTACCGGATGTACCTGGCATATCCCCATGAGATACTCGCAGCTGCGAGCCGCCTGCAGATACTGTATCTGCATATGAACGTGGTGGTGTGAGTCCGGTCCGGTGGTGACACTCCTTGATTTTGGTAGAATTGTACCCACGATGTCACACGTGGGGATGAGAAGCCAGCATTTGATGAGCCACGTAGTGGAGTTCCTATATATTGGAATTTAATCGACATGATCACTACATGCCATCAAGAACTATAATTAGCAAAATACTCTTGAAAACATGAACGAATTTCTAAAGATACATGCATGAACTAATAACTTACGATACATGGATGCCACATTCATCGGGCGTGTTTGTTCACCAACAGGTCGTGAAGGAGCTGGACTTTGGCTTAAGGAACTCCCATGTGGCCGAGAAAAGCCTATTAGATTGCAGCTCTCCAACATACTGGCGATAAGAACCTTGGCTTCGTTGGGAAGAATCTGGGAAGAACTTCTAAGGATTGGTATGGACCAGGACTTGGTCGCCAAGTTAAACTGCGTGACTGACCAGGCCCAGGCGGTCTATATGACATGTTATCTTCGTTTGACATCGCTATCGATCGTTGTTTTCAATGAACTAATTATTAAATTTGGTGTGGTCGAATTTTGAGTAAAACACAATGAAAAAACTAACGAAACGAACCTCTAACTTTTACACGTTATGAACTAACGCTAATGCTATCCTCAACTTTCCGCGTCGAACGCCGAAATGAATGCGCGTGTACTTAAACGCATGTATGTCCTGGCTCCCTTTTCTGCGCCTGCAAATTTGTAACCACCAACATTTTTGGCGTCACGTAGGCACTAAACTAGGCTCTCAGTAAAACGAAGACCTACCGCAGAAGGAAATTTGAATGCTTCATGTTAGAGTCTGCATCCATTGTCTAGCCCCTGTCGTGCTTAACAATCAAAAAATGAGTCAAAACTACGTCCACTAATTGTTTCTGCCATATCAGCAGTGAAAACCCCCGTTACCAAGAAAATTAAACCTACATGTGCTAATTATTCCTGAGGCGTTACAAGAAATTCCATTATGTGAAGAAAGGGTACAATTTTAGAAAATGCAAGGAGCTTTGACTGCTATCAAGCTACGTAAGTCAAGTTGAATAGAGGCCCAGAAACATGACTTGTTCCGCAATCTTTACTTTAATACGTGATTTGGGTGCGTGTTTCAGTAACTGAATCCCGAAATCTAATCCTTCCTGCCTTTTTGTTCCAGTAAAAGATGATACCACTGCGAAAATCATGCAATTGATCCGAGATACACATTCATCTCTTGCTAACGGGTTCAACGTTCAAGTACCAGGTGATGGACGGGCAATGAAATTCGTAGAGCTCAGTGCTAGTATCCTTGATAAAACTCTGCATGGGTCATATACCGGGTTGCTGTACGTGTCACCTTGCGAAAACATAATCTTCTAGCAGTTAGGGGTTTCTTTATTCATGTGGAATCTAGCCTCTATAAGATGATCGAGTGATTAAAATCGTATCCAGATTAAGTTTGATTTCATGTCTATCAAAATGTTGCAACCTTTTTTGGAAGCTGTAAGCAGCAGCACGTCTAATCATACGCCCTCTACCGTGCAGGAATAACAGACTCACTTTTAGGCGGGTGAACCTGTAATTCCACCGATTGAATTTCATGCCTGGTTTTGTGATATAGAATTTGGTCCACTACAAGGTTGAATTAAAAAGATCATTCATGTATTTAGCACCAAGTTTAACCAAGTTGCAGTGAGTTCACAAATTTTCGTAGGCTTCACAAATTAAACGTGCATTTTGTAGGGTTGAACATACAAGCTGAAAGGTTTTCGTTGTATAGGTCCTACGGTGTCGTGAAATCTTCTTGCTCTTCCGCAGCCTCAATTTCAGGAAATGCGTCTGCTAAATGTTCTCTGAGTCTTAGATTCGAATTTGGTACCGTAGGCTCGATATATGTATTTGCGTGCTTTCTTAGGGGAAATGAACTTTCGACATTGTAGCCAAAGGCCAAGGGCTACATCGTTCAGCTTATGTCCAGGTCAACGTCGAGGTATACCAAACGTGTACCGAAAATTTGAAGCTGATGCGTTCATCTGTTCAAAAGTTTTTACGCGAACAAAAACTCAAAAGCAGAACCAAACACTAGCTTACGCTAGTGAATAATCTGATCAAAGACAAGATCTGCTTGGGCAGCTTGCGATCGAAACGGCAACGGAAACCAGCACGCCACGTTTAGATGATATGAAGGACCTTTGCAAAAAGAAAGGAGCAGTAGTGGTAACTGCCGGCCCAAGCCTCGAAAATTTTCAAGGTAACTTGCGGTGTGGAATAAATACAAGTACTTCTTATAAGGATCGAATCCCACAAATGATGTTCATATGAAACTGATATTCCTGCCCATGTTTCATAGTAGGTTGATTCAACATGCTGAGCTTCCATTTCGTTGAGGAGTGCAGATTCTTCTTATTTGATGCGAATAACAAATCTCCTATTCTGTCTGCAATGAGTTTGGAGAACGACATTCTGGCATCCGACCGTTTGTTTCTTGTGCCTGACTGGAAAGTACCTGCTTTCATTCGAACGACCCTGGGGTATACTTTACCTCACATGATGGTTCTGACCGTAATGCAAGAGCCGGCTGCTGCCTTCAAGACAAACTTGAGATGCTGACTTCAAATGCTCGCAGCAAGGTGGGAAGGAGGCATCATCGACAGTGCCTTGCCCGTGCTGGAAGCAAAGTTCGATTCAGCGTTTCATTAAGGACGTTCATTTAAGAGTTGACACATCCGCATACAAGGGACAAGTGATCCGTGATCACAAGATGAAAAAGTGTTTATTCTAACAGTACCGTAACGACAAAGAGAGCGAGTGATTAGTTCACTCCACCCACGCACAATCCTATTGGTTGCAATCATCCTTCTTCTCCAGAGCAGGAGCAAAATATTAATTGAAACTATAATTATGGATTAAATGCTACTCAATTAAGCTTCATACCATACCATATGTATCAGACTGCAAATACTGACACCCTCCCTTAATCCATAAATTCATATTGAGCAAAAATTTAATTTGCTATGTAACAATCCAGTCTAAAAGCTCTCCTTTTGTAAAACAAGGTTACTACAATCAATCAAAAAACTAATTCCCCATGTGCAATAAGCAAAAAACATGCAAGAAAACAAGTTAAAAGACATTATTTACAATTCACCATCTTTTTCTGCAACAACATGAACCTTGAGCTGAGCTCGCCTCACGACCAATATGGTAAACGTAATAGTTATCCCCGACACTAAGAGAAAAACTGTCACGATGATCCGCTGTCCTCCTTGATCCTTGAAGGCTTTGAAATGGTCCACGTCAATCTCAGCCATGTGCGGTATCTGTTTCATCTTCTGTTCATACTAATTGACGAGCTCATGCACATCGGCACCTGGCTTCAAATGCCTATTGGCTATGACCGAGAACACTGGGTTAGGCTTAGTTTCTCTGGTAACAACTAGACTTTTCCCACTGAATTCTCTGTTGTTGATACGAAATGTCACAATCAGGGGAAGAGATGTAATGTCGTTTGTGCACTTCTCCGTTGTTCCGCCAATGGTTAGGTTTTGTGCTGGGCAATAAATCAAGATGCGGTCGTTGTACATGTTAGAGCTTGAGTCACGGGAGTTGATAATGTATCCATTCTCCGATTGCAAATCTGCTTGGGTCATGCATTTCCTACCAGTGACAAATACTGGTTGGAACTTCGAAGTAAGGATGTTGACCGTTTCCAGAACGCAATGATCTTGTTGCGAGTACACAAGGTACTTAGGCCCATTATAGAACAAGTGACACGTCTTGTTTCCGGCCACATGTACAAGTTCGAAAGGTCCAGCCTCCATAACGGTCAAATCCTGATCCACCTGTTGAACTCGAATTCGCATCCGCAGTACGCCATGATCTGGATTGTATTCACATGATACTGGGGTCGCTTCATGTACAAGACATTTTCAATCACATGGAATTTTCACCCCCATAATGTGAAGGAATAATTCATTGAATTTCTTTTGGTGCCATTTCTTCGTAGAATCTCGGATGATATTGCGGGAACTCAAAAGCTTTGATGTCACATATGCTATTGTATAGCTGTAACTAACAGCCTTACCTTTAATCTCTGCGGCATCTTCTTCCATAGTTTTTACCCGCCCATCAATATCCGCTACTTGCTTCAGGACTTTTTCCATGAATTCCTCCTGGAATTTCAAACGAGCTATTGTATTCTTCAGATTACAATCAAGTTCTTCAATTTTCTCCTCATTTTTTGTTATCTTGTCCGAGTTACTAGAACTCATCACTAAAGATCCGATGCCCATTCCTCCAAGAGCTACAACCATTAATGATATTCCAATAACTGATAGTGTAATCAATTCGCGCTCCTCGTGGTGCAGTTTTAATGCTTTATCTCGACGGAACATTTTTGACAGTTCTTGTACAAAATGGCTCTCATACAGCTCTTCGCATTGTTTTACTGCCTCATCAACACTGTCATTCAGTATCTGGGAATACTTTGTTGCCTTGCATGGGTTCAGAATATCCCACTACACATACACATCATCAATGCCAAGTGTGGCACGACGATGGTCAGGCTTCCAAATAATATACTCTCCCGTGTGGATTCTTGATGGAAAGCTTGCTAAACCTTGGTCAAATAGCATCAAAAAGAGTCCAACCCACAATAATGGCGCTGCAATGTAAGTTATCCTTCTTCTTATTGATGGTGACTGATGTGCATTCTCTTCACTGAATTCCTCTTGGCGTTTATTTAGGTCAGGTTCATTGTGCATGTTGAATTGACGAACGTTGGCTTGAAATTTGGGCTCGGGTAATGGCTTGGTCAGCATATCAGCTGCTTGTTTCGTCGATGGCACATGAACGAAAGTGAGATTACCCGCCTCTACTTCATCCCTAATACAGTGAGAGCGCACGTCAATGTGCTTTGTGCGGGCATGATACACAGGATTCTTGGAGAGATCAAGAGCTGCTTGATTATCTCCCTCAATCAGTGTGGATCGTTTGCGTTTGAATCATATTTCGTCCATGAGTTGTCGCAGCCATTTTGCTTCTTGAGCGGCGAAAAACAAAGCGATGTACTCCGCCTCTGTGGAGGAGGTAGCCACAATAGGTTGCTTTCTATTGGCCCAAGTAATCGGGCTATTGTTGATCATGAAGACATAGCCGGAATGTGACTTTCTCCGGTTCCGGTCATTTGCCCAGTCTGAATCGGAGTAGCCATGCAGGAACATCTTCTCCAGTCCTTGATGAAGTGCTTTGATCCAGCAACATAACCCAACACATTTTTTGCAGCGAGCCAATGTTCTCGTTGGTAGCACGTCTTGTATTGCGACAATTTGCTGACAGCGAAAGCAATGTCGAGCCTCGTCGTCCTGGCAACGAATAGCAGCGCTCCAAGTCATTGCAATGAGTTGACGGTAAGGATATACAGTACACGGTTCCTTCTTCGGTAACTTCTGATATTTCTTGATTTGTTGAAGCTACCGTCTGCTAATTTATGAATTTCAATTCCCACGAAGTATTCGCCATTGCCTTTTTAATCTCAAAATTTTCTTCAAGCAACTCAAGAACAGAGTCAATGCTGCTTTGAAAAGACCGTCGTCCACCCATGCGACCATTATCACCTTGTGTCCACCTACGTTTCCCATTTAAACGTATGAGTCGCAGACAGCAGGTGCTAGTGAAATTTTGGCAAGGACTTCGTGCAGCTTCTTTCTCTAGCATCGCGGAGCTTGGCGTAAGCCGTAAACACTCTTGTTCAGTCGCAGCGCTTTGGCATCAGCCCTATGTTGAAATCCTTCAGGCTGCTCAATCAATATTTCTTCTTCAAGTTTTCCATTCAAAAAAGCTGTTTTAACTTCGAATTGCTTGAATTTCATGCCAGTCGCGGCTGCTATAGCGAGTACCAGGCGCAAGGTCTCATAGCGGCATACAGCACTAAACGTTTACTGATAATCCAGTTTTTCTATCTGTTCGTAGCCACAAGCAACGAGCCGGGCTTTGTATCTGATTTTCCCATCTCCTACAGGTGGTTTCTTAGCAAAAACCCAACTGCTAGTAAGGGGTTTCATCCAATTTTCTCTTGCAACAACATTCCACGTGCAGTTTTGGATTAGGCTGTCATATTCTTTTGCCAATGCAATATGCCACTGTTGGGCTTCAGCAGTTTTTAGCATCTCTTGGTACGATTTTGGACACTCCAAATCACAGGCCGCTAATGTTGCTTGATAATAGTCTGGTTTCTTCAACTTTTCTCTTTCTCTCAATGTCCGACTGCAGGGTTTACTTCCAGGACGTCTTGTTTCTCTGCATGACCTTGTTCTTCAGTTAGCCCAAATCATGACGGCTCGGGGCTTTCAGAACTTGGAGTTGGCGGTGGCGGTGGCTTAAACTCGGGGATGGTGGAGGTGTAGTCTCCAATGCCTTTAGTGAAGATGATTGCATTGTTGGTTGCTTAGCCGTTAGTGAGGCCGGTGGCGGTATATTCTGATTTGATTTTGACGAGGCTGGATCTGGTCACTTTCAAAGCTCAGTTTCACTACTTGGACGGAATCTTCCACAAAACACACGTTTCGGATCTGCGTGTGGATCCTTTCTCCGTCCCAACACCTGTAGAGAGGGGCGTCGTGTGCATCGTAACCAACCAAAAACATAAGCACAGCTTTGTTGTCCAATGTATTTCTGTAGAGCTTGTTAACGTAGACGCTAGCTCTACATCCAAACAAGCGAATGTGACTGAGGTTCGGTTTGGCTCCATGGACTTGTTCATGGAGTGTGGACTCCTTAACTTGACTATTTAGGAGCTTGTTCTTGATGAAAACGCATGTCTTCAGAGCTTCTCCCCATAGGCGGTAGTCTAATCCTGCACCCTGGATAAGGGTCCTCATCCCTTCCTGAAGGATCCTAATCTCCCGTTCCGCTCTCCCATTGGACTCTGGACATCTTGGTGGAGATCTCATGAATGATTTTATGATCTTTCAGCCAAGCGCTCATTCTCGCATTAACTAATTCCGTGCCGTTATCCGTTCTTAGAAACTCAACCTTCTTCCCACTCACACTTTCCAGATAAGGAATCTGACTCACAAGAATATCTGTAGCCTTATCGTTGGTGGTGAGGAATCCAACACTTGTGTAATTTTACGCCTCGTCCTTTAAAGCAATAAAATACTTATTCATAAAATACTTATGTTTATGGATGTCAAGCGTATCCAGTTCACCCAGATCAGCGTGCAATAACTCAAGCACAGCTCTGGGTTTACGGTTCTCAATTACTTTAAAGGAGCTCCGGGTAGCCTTTGCTAGCGGACAGGCAGTGCAATCAATCTCTGCCAAGACTTCGTTCACGGAAACGACAATTACAGCTTGTTTACGCACTGCGTTTAAGATAAACTGCTGATTCACATGGCCAAGCCTGCTATGCCAAAGCATGGCCTTTCCCACGTTCGACAGAGCAGATAACACAGGGAAACTATTATCCACGGCTGACTGTCGCGGAATTATTGGCTCAAAAATCATGGCATGAAGAGGCCCATTCTTAACGGCGTTGGGACCCTTCTCAAGTTTCATCTTCTTTCCATCCATTACACGTCTTTGGAACGTCGTTCCGTGCTTATTTCTCTTGGTTTCATAGCCTTGTGCATTCATCGAGCACTCGGAAAAGAAATTGACCGACCCGGGAATGTAATACACATTGTCGGTCTTCTTTCTCTGAACTTAATGTCACCCATCAACGCCATTACTTCTACTGTTCCGACACTGTTCCGACTCATCTTCTGCCCATTTTCACATGTCGGTTTAACATTGCAATTCATGTTTTCAGCGGGGGTATAGCTTGAAAACAAGTCCTTGCGCCCACACACGTGCACTGAGGCACCCATAGAGTAGCCACCCATTTTTTCCATTCCAAATTTCTGCATCCATATACCCGCTTTCATAAGCTCTTGCTAATTTTACTCTGCTGTTATCACCAGGCACCGTGACAAAGCTATTAGCAGGTAGTTTTGCGCTATTCGTCAAATACGCCTTAATTGAAACGACATGCTGAGTCGCAACTTCCGTAATCTCCCAGGTACGAGCACCACGTGTGAGATTAACGAGTGATCTCTGTGTGTTGGCAATGTTGCCTCATCTATAGTGGCGAGCAGCCTCGCCAAATCTTGTGTTCATACGCCTCTCTAGCGCTCCAGAACTAGCATTCAGCTTTAAATTTTCCATGGGATGAAGTAAATCCTTCACCCAAATCGCACTTTTCCTTTTCTTGGGTAAATTCCTAATAGCCTCCCTGGCTCTGGAAATCAACCTTGCCCGAAGGACAGGCTTTGTTTTTGACCATTCTCCTATTTCCTTCAGCCAGTATTTATGCTGTACGGCGGCAGGAACATTTCGTGAGGGTCCTGGGATGGATTCATGTTTCATTTCAGGTTTGCTCGAGCTTTTTGCATGCCCCCCTCGTTCTTCTGAGTGGTCAGTTAGACTGTCGTCTGCTTCTGCTATAATCATAAAAGATGTAGCCGCTTCTTGTCTCTTGCATCTCTGTAATCAGTCTCTTCTCTGCGATCAGGCTTTTACTTCTTTCGGCACTCACGTGCCCAATGCCCTTTCAAACCGCAATTGTTACAGTTTGTTGTCTTTTTCAAATGGGCAATTTTGTCTATCTTTCCTCCTTTGGCAGTGAGAGCCAAGGAGGTTTCGTACCCGGTGGCTGAGTTTTCTGCATCATTTGCACGCATCTCATTTAATTCTCTCAATACGGCAAGCAAGTTGGTCATCGTTTGATCAGCTAGGGCTTTGTTACTCCAAACAATCTTAAACGGCTTGCAATCATCGGGCACAGAATTGACAATCTTTGTCGTAATTGTCTCCTCACTTTGCGGATTTCCCTTCTCATCTAATGCAACGGACAGCGATTCCATCTCTAGGAATGCGTCTACTAATGATATGGCGGGATGGAGGGATTTAGTTTACGAATTTAGACAAGGTCTTTTGTCTATTTGCACGGCTATGGTCCGAGTACACCTTCGCGAGCTTGTCCCAAACCTCTTTCGCGGTTTTGCAGTTCTTTAGATGCTTTTGAGCAACCTCGTTCAAAGTAGGAACAATAATGCTCCTAGCTTCGACGTCGGACTGCTTCCACTTTTTCTCAGCCACATCAGGGTCTGTCGCTTGGGGGACGACTTTTTTCTCACATCACTTCAGCGGCCTGCAGTATCAAAACTATCTGAGATTTCCACATATCATAATCATCAGACAGTTTTACAATATGGGCCGTCTCGATCTTTTTCCCAATCTTCGTTCAAGTAAATCAGACTCCACACGGTCAAGCGGTGATGCTGATTAAAAAAGGTCTATTGTTCCGTGAAACAATACTCCAATTGTCTGTACACCGTCGAGTAGCAAGATAGGCCACTTGCTTCCTACCCAATACGGATAAAAGACTTTGAAAAAGTTTCGTGTCTCACTTCGCCCCAAAAAGTAGTCAGGCAGACTATTTTCTTTACTGGACTTTCCCTATTGAGACCACAACTTTGCCTTTTCTTCACTCGGACAAGTGATCCGCGATCACAAGATGAAAAAGTATGTATCTTAACATTACCGTAACGAAAGGAAGCGAGTAATTAGTTCACTCCACCCACGCACAATCATATTGGTTGCACTCATCCTTGTTCTCCAGAGCAGGAGCGAAATATTAAACAAAACTATAATTATGGATTACATGCTAATCAATTAAGCTTCATACCATACCATATGTATCAGACTGCAAATGCTGACAAGCAATGACAGACTTTCCATAAGGGCAAAACGGATGCCTGATCAACGGAACAGTGTCAAGTAGTACTTGAAATTGGCGACCATTGCAGCATTATGGGCCTGGCGTTGGATATTCGAACAGGTGAGGTACTTTTTACGCATGGTGTGTTACCTTCTCTTATTGATTTCATGAATAAGCGGAGCAACAAATTTGATTTATTACACGCATAACAGATGACTTATGATCGAGTTCCACAAGCTTTAGAGCGTCAAGCACGACTGCTGGATCATGCATGGGATGAGGAGCTCCGCATGACCCTGTGCAATCGCTATCAGGACAATCTTACTTATGAAGGGGTTATCTACAGCAACAGGGACATCTTGCTATTTCGACAGCTCTTCGCTTATAACTGTTTGGTTGCCAGTTTCGAGCTAAGATCGGATGACCTACTTACCGAAGAAGATTACACGCTGCTGATCAACGGAAAGGATGGAGTTGTTCCGCCTGAAGCATGCGACGAATTTCCAAGTTCAGCAAAGGGTCACCTACTGGAAATTGCTCGGTATGGACCACGGGAAGATACAATTAGATGTAACATATGCGAAGAATTCGGTCCACGGCAAAGCAATGCATATATAAAAACCTCTTCGACTTTATTCGGTGAGGCTTTGGTAAGCCTGGTTTAGCTCCAACTAAAATGATAAACTATCAATTTACTGACATATATTCAATTTACATGAAGCTTTTGAAATACATGGTTAATCTCAATTTCAGTAACAGCAGCTACAACTATCGAAAGTTTACATGCACCGAGTACCACTAATGAGCAGCGAAGAAATCGAGCTCCCTTTGGTCGCTACACTGCAAGTAAGTGACAAGTGTTGAATTAAACATGATATGTACAAAGTTTTGATAACTTGAAGACCCGGCTTATGTATTGCAATCATTCTTTTGTTGTTTTACAGCATGTGGATACCCATTGAGGGACCAATACGTCCGTTTCGTCGTATATGGGCGGGCAACTGGATCGCAAGTTTGCTAGATGATTCACAACTACTTACCCAACTGGAATATTACAGTAACGCTACGACCGGACCCATTTGGACGACACGCCCCAGAGTCGCTCGTACATGACCTCCGAAAGACGAGCTAACATGACTGGATTTTTTGCGATTTATTTTGAGAGACACCGACAGAACATGTCCGACCGTGACGACTGGATAATAACCGACTTCTGCTTCATCCGCACAATTCCAATGTCTGAAGCACAAAAGCGAACGTTTTTCGGGGCCCGCCGTGGCTAATGACATGTTTTCTTGTAATGGACTCATCAGTTTGATCAATTTGTAGCGACTGTCCTCCAGAAACCTGCTTTTACTTCTTTTACATGTGATGGTAAACAGTGATGAGTAAGTGTAATGAGTTTTTGCCCAGAAGAATAAATTCATGAACTAACAAAGCATAAGATAATTGACAAAGCAACATGACTATTAGGAAATTCATCATGACTTCAGCATGGGTACTTCCAAATTCTCTCCGATTTTGGCCCCTTTTACCAATCGTTTGGTCAACTAATCTGCGAATCATTCATGCCACTAGACAGCTCATTACGTGTTAAGATAAACATATATCAGAAAGTCATAAGTTTGCCCCTCTTAGCATGCTCTACTATAGGCAAAAAGCTTTACAGGTAGAGCAATCGGCAGCAGGCAGCCAGCAGCAATCGCAGTAGGTATCGGGCAATAGGCAGCAGGTATCGTCAGAGACTGAGCGTGCATATATTCGCTGGATAGCAAGGTAATCCGCAAGCTGCTGTACTAGCAGGAACCCCAACCTTACTTTTACAAGAATACTTGAAGATGCAGCCATGCTTTTCCCCCTTTCGCCCCCGTTAAGGTCAGCTTATACTGGGGCTGGTCATGTCATGTGATACCTTATATTAAAAGCTAACGGAGAGTTTTATCGGAAATGCAAACCTTTGCCCCTCTTAGCATGGTAAACTAAGGAACAAAAACATTAGTTGATGAGTCACTCAGGTCTTCTGAAAACGGTTTAATACTGGTTGAAGAGGCGGAGAATTGCAATTAAAGTAGTGAAGTCATTAGATTACATGCACATTTCTTGTTATACTTTGTTCTTTCAGCAATTGCTCTGCTTAAATTGCTTACAATGATAAAATACCCTCCATTGCCTTCATTCATGTACAGCAATACAATATTCCGTTTTGGGTCTGGATGCACTGCACCAGTGCAATACAACAGATATAACTTTTGTGTTTCCGTCAATTCCTAATACTGATACTGCCAGATCAATTTGATCTGCGAGGTTTTCCACATACTGGCTGCGCATTTCTTCCGGCATGCCCTCCATATTCAAATTGCAAATTAGTTTTTGGTAAACTTCTGCATGATTTCTCGGATCATTTCTACGTAGAGGATAGAGTTGGGCCAGCACACAATAATAAAGACATTTTTTATCAGACCAACTCGTAATATTAATGAATGCCCGTCTTTTCAAAAATTTAGAGGGAAGTGGAATGAAGGATCCACCTGTATACGGAGAGTATTTAGCCATGTGGATGCATTAGCAATTGATATTTGCTAGTACGTAATCGCTGCCATGCATCGTGAACTGCTCAACCCTATAGTCAAGCGTCTACCTCTGGCTCCATAAAGAAAGCTAGTAATGAAATCTGGATGCATTATTGTCTCACAGTTACTATTGAAAAACACATTTCTGATTTCTATTTCAGTATCTGTTATCTTTTCCCTACTGCAATCTAGAGTGAGGAAGCCTTTAATCCACTTCCTGCTTTTCACTTCCCCATTAAGAAAAGAGACAGGGTTTAACCAAACCTCATTGAGAAACAATCCAACATCTCGAAAACATTGCTCTTCAAGGCTTACTTTAAAAGTGTACACATATCCTTTCAAAGATTCGTCATATTTTTCGAAAACGACATTCTCGCTGAACCTCATCTCCTCGTTAAGTTGAATAGAAAATTTATTTTTTTAGAACAGCTGCATATGAGCGTCCAAATCTAGAAATTTTTGATATCCTAACTTGCAGAAAGGGCAGAGTAAATTTGCCGGAGGAACCAT
>VRMD01002496.1:0-13133 GCA_009872375.1 Sminthurides bifidus | reverse complement strand
AATAAGCCTGAAGCCCAGTATCAGGGTTCAAAGTTGGGCAAAAGAGCCGTGCGTGTGAATGCGTTCGGAATCATTGCCATTTCTTGCTAGAAACTTAACTTGGGTTGAGAGGCGAGAAAACAGATCTGAAATACTTGGCTTGGGCATAAACACTGCCGATTATCCTTACTAAATTTATACAACCCTTTGGAGTGTGTGAAAGCACGTCGGCTTATAATAATTAACTTCTTCTCATTCACGGCGATTAGAGCAGGCCAAAACTTTACTACGGGTTCCTGTAAAGCCCAGCTTCCTCTCTCCCCACTCCCCAGCTCAGATGAGAGTCTCAATAATAAAAGTTTGTAAAAAGTCGCCCATTAGAAAAAGAGATTATAGTTTTCGAATCAACCCTTTTGTTCGCACCCAGCGACCCAGCTCTGCGACGAATGCACACAAACACTTATGCCTTTGAAGAATACCAACAATACCAAGGAGCCTACAAAGAGCAATAGTTGGGCTTTTGCACCCTCCCTTGTATGACAATTAAGAGAGGATCGTTTACATGCATTGTCGGCCGGCTTTTCTTTGATTCGGGTTCTTTTTCCTTCTCTCACACTTCTTATTGCTGTTAGTCTACACGGTCCTTGCACACCTTGACGGCTGGACGTTTATAGTTTCCCCTCCTGCCTTTTCAATTCTTAATGATGCTGCATTAATATTCCTGATTACGGATGCGTTAATTACCATGTGAACACGAGAGATATGATCTTTGTTTAATCTCTCCGCTCATCTCGGAAATTGACTGTGACGTGCTTACATACGTGGCAAATCAACACACAAAAAGTTCGAATACCTGCATAGACCTGCATGTAGTTACACGGAGTTAAAAAAGGAACGATGCGAGCATTATGCTTCCCATTTCGGGGGTTGAAAAGACAGAAATGACTCTCTGGAACTAGAGACGCAAGCTAGAAGTTTGTCATTGCCATTTCTATTTATAAAAAGGTGCGACAAGAAACTATTTGTCCAGGTAGACCACAGGGATGGTGTAAAATGCGGAACAAAAGATGGACCAAAATACAGAATTAAATTCAAGGATGCGTATCAAATTGCCTTTTTGATAGAGCACAAAGTAATGGCAGAATTGATCTCTGGCAGTTAAGCGATGGATATTCAATGTAATAAAAGCGTGCATGAAATTCATGTAGCTCATCCATCCGAGCACAGTCCAGGTTTTAGAACCTAGAAAGAATTAAGGTACGGTGACCCTGGAATGGCAAGGAAGAGCAAATTGCCACAATGATAAAAAGGAAAGTTACACGTGTAAGAACCAAGGCATAAAATTTCTGAACCCAAAACAGTTTGGGGTGAATGGAGCAAGTTTTTCACACCTCATCAGGTATTTTCGTCTGAATCCAAACCGTTTACCGTTTACATGAGATGAGTTAAGGCTGAAAACATTGTTGCCGTTAGCTGTTACATGGTGAGTTAAAAGGAAAAAGGAATCTTCACAATTCAGGAGTTTAGTACTGTCCTGCAACTACAGATACGTTGACAGAAAGTGAGCTGAAGAGATGAAAGGCTCGCTTCATGTTGGTTGGTGCCCTGAAAGTTATGATCCGTATCCCGCATCGGCGTATAAATGTTGGAGGCGTGGCAGGATTTTTGGGTGCCGCACCTGGAAAATTTTGGTCATTTTGGTGGAATAAGCGGCTTTTGTCCCTTTCGATTGTGATGCTCACAGTAGCTAGCTGATGATCATTCATTCCTTGCCTATTACCGTTAACGACCCGCGTTCATTTCCAAGCTACTATGTGTTCGAATTGAAAATGCATTCAAATACCGGCTGAACATGGAAATAAGTCATTCACGAATCACTTAACAAGCTTTATGCTTCCATTTTTTAAGCAATAGGAGAGACGTTATGCTGTAGGGGTCATGTGTGGATTCAGAATGCTCAGGTGTTGGATTTACAGTCTGATGCAATCAAGAACTCCAGCTGGGAGAACCTCAAGAAAGAGTAAGAGGAGAACGATTAAAACTTGGACTTGGAGAGTGAAAGTCATAAACGTTAAGAAACTTGAGAACTCGAGAACTTCGGAACGGACGGGTGCTGTCAAAGTGACTTTTACTGGCACTCTCAAGATAAGATTTTGTAGTGGGAACCACTTTATGGATTTTGCAAGGCTAATTGCCTAGATTTGAGGCTAAATGGTTCGTGAAATTAAAGCTTAAAAATGGGGCCACAGATTAATTTAGCAATTTCCTCTCTCTCTCTCTCCCTTTCTCTACAGATGCTCTTTTTTCTTAGCTAAGAGCCGAAACGGAGACTATGCGGAGGAGGAGGAGGTGGTAATACATTATCCATCAAGTACACAGTAAGTGATGGTGGTGCTGAACTGAGATGATCATGTGCTGATGGAAGATTAGGGCGTTGCGCTTGGCTGCCTGCCTTCCATCCAGGGCCGCTTGCCGCTTAAGTAATTTAATCAGGACTTGATCCTCGACATCCTGTAAAACCACTTAAGCCTTTTATTCGTCCAGTGGATACGCTAGCATATGAACTTTCTCCATGGATTCCAAAGTTGAGATCAAACAAGCTATGGGTTGGACCTATGGGCTAGCGAGATCTGGACCTGAGTTTGCTTTCTAAATTGGCTACTTTTTTATGAGCGAGAATGAGATTGACTGGCAATTTAGCGGATTATGACGTCAATTTTTATGGGGTTCCCCTGCCTACATTCCATCGCCCACTTGCTGAGATGCGGACGATTTGCAGCTTTAGTATGCATATTCTTCCGACCAGTGGCAAATTCCTATGACTTTTTGAATCACAGTTTAATTACTCTATAGTTCAGACGGGATCAAAGTTTGAGTGTTTACACGAATATCCACAATCTTCAATCCGTGTGAGAATCAGGCAGCAGGTGGAGGTTTGCGGGGAAATGGTTGCGGGTAACCCCGAATGGTATCAAAGCGCCGCATGTTTTCACGCTACATCCTGGTACTGTAATACCCGGGGTTTCACCAGCTCAAGATCCCGCTCCAGGCAAGTAGAAAAGGTTAGCGAGAAAAAAAAGAAAGAGGATACATCTGAGTGACTAAACTCCGGAGTTGAGCCCTGTGGTGTGGTGTGGCATCGTTTTTGTTAAATATATGAGTTGGCGACAAAAACAGACATTCGTTGAGAGTTCATAATGGTTCTAGGATCTTTGTCGGACACGCCGATTAATTTGGTAAATTATGTGCTGCAAAATGATCCTTCCCTCCTGTCCTGCTACTTGCTCCCATCCAATTCTAAATAACGAGCTTTATTCATTTCTCCATGTACTTGCACCATAGCAGCACGTCGGTTCTCAATATCCGGCTAAATGGGTTCAGCCGCTTCCTTCCTGTGGATCTGCGGTCTACAGTCATCGGTTCCAGCCTGTAACTGTAACCGGGACATTTGAACACGGGATGAAAAATCTCGAGGCCTGGTCCCATACTCTGAAAGGCTGGTCTGTGAACGTTGCCATCCTCGGAAGCTATGAGGAATGCCACCAGTTTCGCGGTTCATGCCCGCAATTTTCATAATTCCTCCTCGCCAGTGTCTTGAACGATACCCATTAATCTCAAGAGCAATAGGCGAGCTGGGAAACAGCCAGGGAGTATTTTAGACTTGATGTGTGCTCTAATGCCTCGTATAAAAGTTCTCTGTATTTTGGCTCACTTGATAAACTGATACTTTGCTGTTTTGCTGATCCGAATCAAATTGATGGTAGGACCATGTCGCTAATTTGCACGCCTCGGCCAACGCGTTCAGTTTGTGCAAGTGTTCTGTAAATCCAGTTCCCAGGGTTTCAGACAAGTTTTGTGTTTGAGGATATCTGACTGGATGTACTGTGGCTACACCACTTGTGTAATCCTGCCGAAAATTAGAGGAGCGTTGCCTGGTAGCGTGTTTGGCACATGTGGATTTCCGGTACATTATCTTTGAAGCCGCTCGCGCACTCCAGCTCCAACTCGGTATCCACATCCACAGGCCTGAGTAAATCAACGATAGGGCAAGTTCAGACGGCTCTGGACAACCTTTAATCCCTTGAGCTTATTTAACGCTGTTTTGGCTTTCCATCGGAATATTTCATGCTCGTTATGCATGCCCTCTTGACGTAATCCTGGCCTAATGTGTGAATTTGAGTGTGTGCTGGCTCAATCCACTGACCATGGGAACGCTTTGGGAATGAATATGAAATTAATAAATTATCTTTTTTACCACCACGGCGAGTACACCCGAAACCAATTTTAGAGCCGAGGTAATCTGGTGACTAATTTAGTTAGAGCCGAGGGTAGAAGGCAAGCCAAAATTCTAACTTGTCGAGCTTGTTTTTTATAGCCATGGCTGAACGTATCTCTGAACGAAGTGCCGAACGTAATGCATATGAAGTATGGAAGATTTTGGATCGCAAATGTAGACATCGATACTCGGTGGATTGGCAATGAACAGTCGCTGATGCTGATAGACCTGCGAAAAAAATACTCACTCGATTTTCCGGTGTTTTGCAACGGAGCTGATTGAAATCATCTTTCAAATCGCTAAGTAGCCTGTCCTTGCTTAAAGTGGGCCTGTCTGTACTCCAGGTTGGTTACTGCATAATTGTAAACGTTGCTACGTTCAGCTTAATTTAAACTTGTCGATCGTCAGTGTCAATGGCGTTGGAAGTTGAGGCATTCAAGGAGTCACATGCCTGTGGAATATGTGGACGTGAAGGCAACACTCTTTTAGCTTTTAGTTGGCTCATATGTGCGTGGCATGGAGTAAGTGACTGAGAAAGGAGCATGATTTTTAAACACGACAAACTCATTACTCCGCGTCAGCATCAAATAAATACCGGTCGTCAAAACGTAGCCATGCATGAGAAATTGCCAGCACCATAAAGGGAATCAACAGGCAGTAGGAGCAGTGACAAGCATCTTACAAGTTAGTCATTTGGAAGAAATGAACCGAATCTAAGTGAAAAATCTCCTATTCAAATTCATTCTTCTGTGCTCCTGGCTTCTGTGATCCGGGTCCCGGCTCGGGTCCGAGAGGCACCCACTTGCAGAAGATGAGATGAAGCCCAGCCACGAACGCATGCCTTCATATGAGATGTGAGGAACTTGGTACATGGCAATGAAAAATCTTATCAGGGTGTACTATAAAAGGCTCAAGATCAAATAAGATTCAATGAAGGACGGAATGAATGAAGTAATGACAAGCTGAACTGCATATTTGGGAAGTTTGGTCGCAGATGCGTTCATCCTTGCGTCGGTTCTATGCTCAGAGTCTCTCCCTCGTATCTTTGTATTGTCCCAAACTGTGCATGTGCACAGGTGTACATTATGGGACGTGTGGGGAAATTCTTTTTAACTTTTCGTCATTTCAACACCTTTTCTAATTACTTTCGCTTCGTTTTCTCGCATGCTGTCATGTCATCAAAGCCATGTCATGTAACCGAGGAATCGTCAGCGGTGAAGTGAAACTGAAACTAAAAGTGCTCTTTCCCACTGCTGACTGCGAGTAATTTGTGTAATTGATGCTTGGAGATGAGGAGCATGGGAATGCGAGTGGGAAAATGACGCGAATCAGCTCAAAGCTTAGTGGTTCTAATATACTGTCATTCGGAAACAGCTGCTTTTTTGAAGGTTTAGTCTCTGAAGGTCGTGGCGATACTTTTCCTCAGCTCTAATTATAATTAGAAGGACTGATGAGCAAGCTGACTGATGTAAACGCCGTAATTGGTTTGTCTTTGATGACTGGAATGATGAGTCGATGAGAGATGAAAACAGTTTGTACAAGTTCATTTTTGAGGATTACCACCAGTTCGGCAGTTTCCCCTGGAAAGATTCAGTGACTTCATTGGTTTGGACATTGGACTGGAAAATTGGAAGTGAAGTCAACGGTATTTGATGACATCTGCCGCTAATTTGATGATTGCTCCGCCTTCTCATTAGGTTTTAGTACTGTACTTTAGGTAAATGCTGATTACAACGGCCAGGTCACCAGTTTCCGTTCCAAGGGTAATCAAGTCCTCTACCATGCATGTAGTCAAAGGATTTTTTTATGGATTTTTACAAGTTTCTTTTGACAGTACACATGTACGCCGTTTTTGGCCTCAACTCGCAGAATTGGGTGCCTACAATGTCAAGATGTTTCGCATTAACTCAAAATTACATAAGGATGATTTCAAGCCATCAAGCCAGGAGAAGGTTCCCAGTCTTCTTCTTGTAGCAACTTTTTGAGTTTCAAGCTGAATGAAAAAGGTAAAATAGCACAGATTCTCCTGATGCTAAAGAAATCAAAGCTGATGAGGGCGTTTCCAAATGTTTCTCACCGTTCACTAATTACCGCTTCTGTTTGGAACAAGCTTAAAGGATGCCACGCCTCATGTCAGTTTCAAAGCTTTCTCCTTTGCAGATTAACCATTCCAGGGACTATCCCTCACCGAATCATTCATTGCAGACTAATAAAATGTGCTTCGTCATCTATGGATTCTGCCATCCGTCGTGCTTACCATTGATTGCCTACTTTGCGGTCATCAGAATTACAAACTATCAAAGGGAACTAAAGGCTTAAAGCACTTGAACAAACCGATTGTGATTACCCTCCTCGACTTTAGACAGTGGACCCAAGCCGATTGGATGTAGCGTAAGCTCCAAGCAGTCTTTTGCAGCTCGACTGAAACGCTGTTGAGTAGTTACAAAAGCGCAGATTCGTTTGTAGCTTAATGCATCATCAATTAAAGCGTTCATGGGTTGAGATTAATGATGGATGTCAGATTGAATGGCGTTTACCAGAAGAAGCACTGCTTCTTACACTCCGTCTCCCTGCCTCCCGCTCACAAAAGCAAAGGGACAAATTGAGGAAAGTTGTTTTATCATCATGGTCGTCAGCCACTGATTAATAGAAGCTGAAAGCTTTGTATGATTAATTGCAATTATTCATTTATTCATTACTATTATGACGTCCTTCTCTTGTGCACGACAGGATCTTAAGTGCCTTCGCATTCCTGAAAGCAAAGCTGTGTGATGCTGACTCACGTGTCTGTGATTCTGCCAACGAGTACCTTCCATTGGCGAATTCTGTTCAATTTCAATGATTCGAACCCAAGAACCAGTTAGGCCCTAGGAAGAAGAATTTGACTTGTGAAGTCTGAAACAAAGGAGCTGGTGACGAAAATCACGGCATGTTCTTATGTTCCACTAATGTACTCAACTTCGGCAACCGGTGAGGAAGCTGACTGACTGTGAAATGTGAATTGACCCCCACGCAGACTCATAATTCTCGGTCTAGCGATCCTGCCTGACAGAGGTGAAATTCCGGAGAGAAAGCACATGTACAGGAAGCTGTGTGCCTCATTCCTACAATCCTGAGTACATGTTTCCTACAAGTTTTCCTTCAGCCGTGCCTCAATGCCATCATGTGAAAAGTTTATGGCATGTCGTGAAACACTTATTGCCCACTTACGACCTCAGACCTGAAAGGTAATGACAATAACGGCGTTAATGGCTGACTTGAGCTAATGATTTGTTCAGCTGCAATTTCCCTCGGAATATTTACTCGAGTGTGTGTTGCCCCTCCCCCAGCACAAGTGTCTTAGTTGGCTGATTTTCGGCTAAGTGTGCTGATAACTCGGGGTGACAGTTTCACGCTCGATTAAACACAGTCCGTGTAAGTCAAGCCGTCATCCCGGTTCCGGATGCTGAGAATTTTCCTTTGCCTCAAGTCCGAAGCATGTAACCAGTGCACTGGCTATGGGCACATGGCGAAAATCTCGAACCAATTTTTTCCTCTAGTGCAATGTGTCTCTCCCGGGAGAGAAAGTCAGTCGGATCCTCCCACTCTGTCCTGCTCAGGATCTCTGCCAAGACTCCCAGCCTGCAGATTGCTCCTCCGCAAGATTATACATTCTCTAGTTTGTCGCCTTGCTGGCTTCAGAACCGGGGGTTGACCACTACTAGTCAAGCATACGGACCCGGACTACGTGCCTATCGAATTTGAATTATGCAATTGCTTTTCCTCCCGGCCATTGTCCGGTGACTTATCCCCGTCCTTGTGGTTAGCCGAGTGGTGGTAGCGGCCCGATGTGGTTTGGGGACAAACGGATTCAGGGCATTGCGGAAGGAGAGAGAAGCGGGTATTTATGATGAGGGTGAGCTGATCCAGTTCTTGGTGTTGGGGGCCAGGCCGGGCTCCGTGGGTGGTTATGGAGGATTAGAGGAAATAATTTCTATATAATATACATTTCGCCCATTGCCGAAGGAAAATGACGAGAGAAGTCAAAGGATAAATCCTATCCCAATTCCTAATAGCCTAATGAGAGTCAATGGCAGGGAAGGGCGAAGAAGAGAAATTGCGACAACATGTGAGCGGAATGATCTGTCTCCCCCATAATTTTTACCCATTACACTGACACTTACAAATGTTTTCTCGCTCATCTCCAACCAATATCGCCTCCTCCCATAATTTCTCTATCGTAATCTTCCTCCTCTTCCGCAGTTTTGTTTGTTCTACAGTATTAAAGGCTTCTGGGCTCTCTAAGCTTTATAGACTGGAACGTCGCATCTTCAAGTTTATAGGCCAGTTAAAACTAATTTTGCGGTTGTGTCAATCTAACGGTTTAGCCTTTTGGTCCAATCGATTGAATGGATAGGAAGTAGGAATGCCATGGCCTTGCATGATTCCCGCGAATGGTACCAGATTCCTGGACATGGAAATTCCACGACCAAAATACAATTTCAAGTTAAGATGTCTTGCCTCCAGTCCTGGAATCCGTTAGAGATAATGAAAGATAATATTCGCGTCACCTCACGCAATCACTTCCGGTTTCCACAACCGGAAATGCTTCCCTTCAGTTTTGTTGTGACTGCAAAAGCTCTGCGTGCTGATTTTTCTCCAAAATGGTAACAGACAAGTCAAAATGCGAGTTTCCAGGCAGATTTCTACAAGCCTGTCATTATCAAAATTAAAATACCCTCGTAATCAAAATCAGGAACGTGATATGTGCCAGTTCATAGTGAAAGTAAAACTCACCCTGAACTTGACCACTGGGGCTGACTTGTTCCTTTCATGATCTTCACCCCTGTGCGTGTTGGCGGCATGGGATATTGAAATGATTTTGTCATTTTTTCACTAGCTGGTGCCTTAACACATTGTTGATCCCGGTTTAAAATATTTGAATGAATGAGGAAATCATTATAATCCCGTCGTTTAAAACTGATATCCTAATCTCGGCACAATCTGCCCCTGGTGTGCATTCTGTTGTCAGATTCTGAAGCTGGGTGTACTGCTCTTGGATGCTTTTTGTGTTCTAAATGATCGCATTCAGGAAGGTCATTTATTGAGGTTTCCGTATTTGAAGATACGGACTTCTTTTTCCCTCCATCAAGAAGCAGGACACGAGGACGATGACGGGCTGCCACACCACCTCATTCCGGCTCGTTTAACCTCCTAATTCGGCCACTTTTCCCTTAAAGCTCCATCATTCCAACGAGATTGAGAGGCGTCAGTCCCATGAATGTAAGGGATGATTGCATGCTGTACATATGTACGAGTGTTTGTACACGGACATAGGAAACGAAGTCTCATTATTTTACCCTACGTGGGTTACCGGCCGGCTAAACAGACATGACTTTTTTATTGGGGTTCAAAACACTGTCGTTTTCCCACTGACTTTTCATGACTCGTAGAGAGCGTTTGTGGAGGGAAAACGGGCAAATTATATTCATTGCAAACTGGAACTTCGGGAGGAAATGCAGAACTGACCCTTACATAACAGCAGAAGGATGACGAAGAACTGTTTTTCTAAAAACTGGATCGTTAGCCTTGGAGGAGGCAAATGGGATTTTGACAAAAGCCTTGGAAAAGGTTCCAGTCCCGCCGATCACTGTAGGGGCGTGGTATTGCCAATCTGTAGGATTAAAAAGAAGCTCGTTCCCAGTCTGTGTGTGGGTCCAATTTGATTCGATTGTCGTTATCATGATTTCAGATTCAATTTCGCTTTATTGGCCGGGCCAATTTATGCAGTTTATGAAACTTTTCCGATCATCGATGACAATTTCTCGATAATGCACTTGTGAAACTTTTCACCCTACCGCTAAGTAGTGTCGAAAAGATTCTTTGAGTTCCCTCCGCCCCATGAACATAATTTGTAGACGGTGCTCGCAATAAAAATCTGGTCTCCGCCCCCTCTGAATTATACATGATGATTTAGGTCGTGGAAGTTACGTTTGCCAGAGATTTTTAGACCATCTTTCCTGTTGCAGCATGGTTCACTTTATTAGTGCTACCGCGAGTTTATTTCGCTTCCTTGTATAAAAAATTGAGATTTTAAACTCTAAATACATATAAGCTGACATGTGTGCTACACTTTTAACTTGAGCTCTTCATGAAAGTTACCCTGACTTTGAAATTGAAAAACTTTGTAATTTGAAATCATATGGTTGTTCTAGATGTACATCATCACCATCAAGTAGTGCCTGTGAAAAAAAGCAATGCCATGAAAACTTGGCGAAAAAGTCGGAGGGTTCGGACAGTCCATTGTGGCCATACAATTTACAAGCCATGAGAATTGGCTTTTATTGCCCGTACGTCCAGGAACCTTGAATTAAGGCGGAAGGAACCTCTCTTGGTACCAAAAAGCCGCAAGTAGCCACGATCGATTCAAAATATCCCTATTTACAATCGGCACAGCCTACAACTTTACGGATCCTCTTGTAGAAAATGACGGAAATCGGTGAAACGATAGACCAGCCCTCTTACCGGCACACAGTCATAACATTCACAGCAAAGCTTGTGTCGGCTACGATTGCTCTTTTACCATTACCGAAGTCTTTGTGAACTTTTATGATCTGACAGATGAGGACAAAGATGCCGGTAACCACACGAGCAATTACCGTCCCTCGGGCTTTTGTTCGGTCTCCTTTGCCTCGCAACAGGGTATGGATTGCGACAAAAGAGGAAATTGATACATTGTAAATTGAAAGCGGTGAAGATACGTGTGCCGCAGTCGGTAGCCGATTCCATTTTCATTTTCAGCTACTGTTCCAAACTTTCCTTCTTTCTTAAATAGGGATGAATAGAAGCTATTTGGAAACAATTTGGAAGAAATGTTAGCTCTAGGAGCGTTTCTGCTTGCAATCATTGACCTAAAAATTCTAGCCTTCACCACACAACAGTACAGCCTCAATCTCATCATCCAAGAGATTAAATTATAGAATCATCATTTGTCCGACAATGTCAGCGTTGATTTTATTCTAATATTGCAGCAACAGAACCGAAACATGAGAGTTGCAAAAGCTGCAATCGGCAATCCGGAGATCGAGGCACTTTCGTACCTACGGCTAATTTCCCCGGATGAGTGACTCCCGTCCTGACATTCGGAGAAAGTTGGGCGGGTCGTAGGAAACTGTTTCTGTAATAACACGACATTTCCATTTGTGACAGCCCTTTGTTATTCAAATGACTGTTGAAAACATCCTCTCACTCGCTCCAGCTGAAATGGAGATGACGAAGTGAAATTATTATTATTAGTATATTAGATTTGGGTTGGGAACTTAAATCCATCTATTCGTCACAAGGCATTAGTTTAGCTCTTCCACCAAATGCAAAGTGAGCTGGGCATTGCACATTTTCCAAACTATTCAAACTAATTGAACCATTCTTGGATTGGACATCTTTACGCTTGTATAGTTAAGAAAACGGGCATTAAGCAAGCTTCAGTAAGGAGGTGGATGCACGTAAGTGAGCGATTGTGATGGAGATGAAATCATCTTGAGATCAAATGCAGATTGTGATCTTTCGCTCTTCTTTTATTTTCATGACGGGCTTCAAATTCAAGTTGGGGTGAAGTGAGAATCACAAGCACGGTGTACGGAGATTATGCATCAAGTTTCCCTTTTGCACCCTTGTTGAAAGAAGGAACTGGAGGAATGGGCCACATCTTTATCAACGCCAATATGACAAGAAAAACCGCCCTGTCGTCTTTTTCTCGTCAGTGTCAGTCTCACGCATAATTCATGACTTTTTTTCAAACTTTTTTCTCGGGCAGATGCAGCGAATCCTTTGTAGTTTGACTTGAGGAGCCTCTTCAAGTTTCACACCTCCTGTCGCGTGGAAAAACGTCGGGAGTAGCAGAAAAAAATTATGCAGCAAAGCTAAGGATTATGATGAGCAAACGGATCCTTTCCGGCTAATAAAAGAATAATTTAATCGCGTTTACGTATTTTGCATTCGTTTCCGACAGTTTTGAAAATCAAGGCGAAGCGGCATTCACTGAATCCGCTGAACTGAAATGCTTAAACTGTAGGGTCTAGTAGACGTTCGAGAAGAGTCTGTGAGCCTTGGCTAGGGCTGTCCGGCGTTATTGTCTATGATTAGTGGCAAGAACAAAAAGAAGGTGAGGATCACAACGACCGGAGAAAGCAGCAACGGAATCAGGATTGGAGACAACATGTAGAAGAGAAAGGCCAAGGCGATCCAGCCAATGCCACCACTGGGTCTCTCGTATGGCTTGCCGTCGGTTTGGAGGAATTGCTGAATTGCTTGAAGTTTTCGAATGATTGGGTGGTTGTCTTTCTCCTCTTCGGTGATTTTGGACTGTGCTGATGCTGACTGAGAACCTGTGTTTTGGATTCGGGTAGCTGAAAGGAATGAAACGTGCCATATCGAAATGAGTAACGTTGCAAGACGTGGACTGTTACTGAAAGTGAAGAAACCGAAGCAACGGGAGTCATGGCAACCACGAATGAGTCTATAAAACTTTTCCACACAGTACCTTTCATTTGCTCCATGAGCTTTTTCCGAGCTGGGCTTAAACGTTTTCGGTTCCTAGTCATGGCCATGCCTCGGGATTGTTGAGGTTCTTCAGCAAAAGCTAGGTGATCTAATAAAAGGCAGCTGATTGCACTGAGAAGAATACACTTTTTCCACAACATGGTGTTTTTTCAACCAACCAACACTCCTTGATAGGACGGCAGAAGTCTGTGTCTTGAAGATCTGTAGATGAGTAACAGTTTGAGATGGGATTCACCTGTCTCTGGGAAGTTACAAACAGACTTGTAAAACATGCATCCGAATCAGGTTCCGTTAAGTGATAAACGAAACATATCCTAGTGACCCTTTCAAAGCTCGAGCG
>VRMD01002495.1:0-13134 GCA_009872375.1 Sminthurides bifidus | reverse complement strand
GATTCAAGTCCCTGTTTCCTCCCTACGTGGGTGGGTTCAACGACGATGAGCAGGACTTCATTTGCCTGGAGGACCTACGCCCTGAGGGGTTCAGAATGCCGGACAAGTACTCGGGCCTTACGTGGGCGGAGACCGAGATGGCGATGGAGGCCATTGGGAGGTTCCATGCCTACAGCTACATTTGGTGTAGCAAAGTGCCGAAGTGGACGGAGGGACCGGAAATGAAACGGTTTTTGAACAAGCACTGGGTAGTGGCGTCGGAGCATGACTCTGTGGAGGATGAGCAGGTCAAGGGGTTTCTGAGGGACAATTATGCGAATACGATTGAATTGGTGAAGAAGCACGGTGAGGGCCTGGATGCCAGCGACCTGGCGGAGAAGATGTCCCGGCCTGATTTGCTGCAGAAGACGCAAGAGATCATAGCTGTCACGACGAATTCAACAGGTGATAAGTACTTTCCCCTGTTGATTCACGGCGACCTGTGGGCCAACAACCTGCTCTACCGGTACGGGAAGACGGGGAAACCGGAAGAAATCAAGATTCTTGACCTTCAGTTTGCCAGGAAGGGGAATATTTTTGAGGACTTGTCCTACTTTATTTATACGAGCACATCTCCGAAATTGAGAAAGGAGCATTCTGTGAAAGAAATCCTTAGGTTTTATTACATCAATTTTGTAAAGACACTCCAGGATTTTTCTATTGCTGAGCCTCAGGGGTTTTCACACGACAGGTTGGTGGAGCAGTTCAAAGAGAACGATTTAGCAACGTTTTTGTTCAGTAGTTTCTTTTTACCGTTGCAATTAGGCAAAGATGCGGAGGATGGAGAGGTGAGAGCGACCGATTATGCGGAGGAGCTCATCAATAAAATGGAACGGAGCCCGGTGGCGTTGAAAAGGCTGGAGGAGCTGGCACGAGAGGCGGTAGAAAATGGTGTGATTTGATAATTAATTGGGGGAAAAGGAAAAGGTGGATGGATTTACATTATGGAAAATAAACAACGTTTTTTATTTCTGGTATTGAATCAGTTGCATGGTCATTACCAAGGATAATTTTCACTCAATTAAAAGGTAGCAGCAATTAAGCTTCACTTCCTTCTTGGGCTTGTTTCTATTTTCTCACCACCAATCTCATTTAAATAATCCATTCTTACGCAAGATAAAAGAGTGTGGGAACAAGATGAGGAATTTTGAAGAGAATTCTCACGATTTGAAGCTAAAATTCATGCATGCGAGTAACTTATCACGGATGAATTGTGTTAAGTAAGGCTTACTGACCGAAAACCATTTATTTGAATGTAGTTGAAACTTTACAATTTCTACGCTTTTACTTCTTACTTTTAGTAAGAGCTAGGACGTATTTTTAGGAATAGTAAATCTGATTACTATTCAAGTCAAATCTGATTCTTCTCCCTTGACTCGTAGGCTCAGTAACTAGGAAAGCCAAGCATGTGCTCAATAGCGGCAATGCTCAGGAAGACAAACAAGCTAAATTTTAACACGGAAATGAGGAAGCCGAAAATGAAGCCGATGAGGCAGTATGCCAAGAATCCTGTGGTCAGCCAGCCTGAGTAATACGAAATGGTCTCTGCCACTGAACCAGGCAAGTGGTCTGGCACAAAGGCTCGACTGAAATCTTGACCTATTTGCTGAAGTGTCAGAATTGCGAGCCAAATGAGGGATATTGCAGGCTTGGACAGTAGAGATGTAAAGGTGGGCTGGATGGCAGGTTCCATTTTGAATTCGAAGAGGGAGATTGCTTAATGACTTCTCACCTGGAAAAATCAAATTTAAGGGCTTAAGGCACAATAATACCGGGGGTTACAAGCTAGAAGAATCATTTAAAGGGGAGGGGCGAAGGCAAACCTTACGTGAATTTTGGCTGGAGGATTTCTGCCTCAGGTCACATCATTCAGAACGAAATGTGGCAGAATGGCAAGCACAGGTGCTCGATCATGAGGCTAATTTTGAGAAACTTTGATTTCGTTTGCGAAAAGGTCAATTTATTTGGTTCAAAGCTCTGAATTTTCGCATATGAATTATGAATTTTGTTACAAGAATTTTAAACAGAAGTTTGATTCCTCCAAGCCCTTTGAATTTGTCCGCCTCGCTGGGTGTCAGGTCCAAGCCATAACGACAATAATAACAGATTGCAGTGTTTCGATTCGGATGTTGTAGGCTAAATGAAGACAATTATCTTCGGAACATCGTCAGTAGATCCATTGAATTTTGATTGAAAATGTCAATGACGAATCCCAATCAGTAGCAGCACATGACATTAACTTGATCCTCATAACAGTCATTGAACCGAGTTTGCATTGCGTAAGTGCTAGCAGGGCAGTAATCCATCAAGCTTTGGCTCTGGCATCCGGTCCACCAACATCCTGTAATAGAACATATGGACAAGGAAAAGAAATTCACAGGCTCATTAAATGCCATATTAATCGCTGAAGAGCAATTAGCGGCTGTTTCCATTCCACTTGCCTTGTTGCTTGTGTTTCGCCAATCAACTTCCGGTTTAGTATTTCTGCGAACTTACCAGCCTGCACGTGGGAAACAAATACCAGGAGGAAGAAGAACCGGACGAACAATTGAATCATGCTTCTTTTTAAACGACAGGGAAAAATATCAAGCTAAGCACTGGAACTAAAGCAGGGAATTTATTCAAAAGACTTTCAAACCTCCGCGAACCTGGAATAATGCGTTAAAACTGGAATTTTGTCATTTCCTTTAAGTCTTTATATGTGCCAGAGTTCCTTTTCTCTTGAAAGCGATAAATCATGGTTATTTGTTTTTAATGACATCTTACTGGCCTACTTTTTATATTCATATAGGCCTCAGCTAGGTTTGCGGCAAATGTAAAATTAATTGCTCTTTTAATTCAGTACTTGTTTTTTGGGTCCGCTTGAACAACCTCATGGGCCGTTAATCTCAAACGGGGCTTGTAATTATGACTTACTGTGACATTGAACTCAACGTTCTGTTTACTTCACCATGTACAACAGCAAACGTTGACTTGTCCTTGATCACATCCCCGTGTTTTACGTTTAGACTCGTACGTATTAGCAGGGCAGTACTCTGGCAAAGAGTCCCACTGGCATTCCGTCCACCAGCAAACTGCAAAATCGTAGAAAAAAATTAACCATTCCCACTTCAAAGCACTTAACTTTCTTACTTCTGGAGCCTAATGAACGTTTTTCAGATATCAGAAAAAGTAACGGATGTTGCACCCTCGAGCCTTTCCAGTAAACGGTTGAAAAACGTACCTGCGGAAACAGTAGTTACTAGGACTGTGGTTAAGACAAGCAGAAGGAAGACGCTCTTCATTTTCAAACCGTTTAATTGGCAAGATGTAGTCTTTTCTTCAGATCGTAGATCTGAACTAGAAACTGTGTGTGTCCAAATTGTCTGAACTGGAGAGCCACCAAGCAAATAATGGCGAGTTGACTTCCAAAGCACAGAGAATAGGAACAAGAGCGGAATTTATACAGCAACCTGCTGGACAAGGAATCTTAAAATCTTATTTTAAAGTCTGTGACTATTCTCACACTAAAAGCATTATTCGCATAGTACCCTTAGCCAGCTGAAAAAATATCATTTGTTCTGTACATCCTACTCCTTCTGATGGAACGCGAAAATGTTTGTAAGGAGTCTATCTTTCAGGAATTTTGCTCAAATGGTTCTATCCACGGAATTCTTATGCATTAGTATGTGTTGTAGTCCTGTTTTATTTTCCCAATGATCAGATAAGCTAAACATGCAGACAGCTGACTAAATTACTGAATTCACAATCCTGGTTTGGCACTAATCGCTATCAGCCACTGTTTCCGTAAACAAGACGAGTGAAGAAAATAGGTGCGAATTTATTCCAAAAAAAGTATGTATTCAATTCATTAAAATACTGCAGCGCCAGAGATTTTGAAACATTAATTTAAATATGGTCCATGTCCATTATGAAGGACGATTTGCTTTATCCAATCCAAGGAACTGTTACCAATACAATTTCACAGGGCGCAGTCGTCTCCTTCAGTGCTATCAACGACGGCCGTAATAGTAGCCTCTGCAACAATGGACATCAATGAAGCCACGGTTACAATAGGCCTGGGATACCTGCGTGGCGGTGGTAGCCGCTGGGCATTTCGCCGCGGACCCTTGCGGTTGACATCCGGTCCACCAACAATCTAAGAGGGCAAGTGCCAATTTTCAATTAGGACCTTTGACCTATGTAACAGCAACCAGAGAGCGGCTGCCACCGTTCAAGCCTAACATTCTGGTAGCTACAAGCCCTTACCATTTGCGGTCGCCATGACTGTGAGGACTACGGCGATAAGAAGGAACACGAGAATCACCTTCGTCATCTTATGATCAATGATCAGCAATTAATTTCCTGTTAATGACTGTGAAGACTTCCAAGCCAAGCAACTGGTGAAGAAGAAGAAAGACTAGAGCACAGGCTACACTTCTCAAAGTTGAACTAGAATCCGTTCTAGAATCAATAATCACTTTGAGGACTGTCGTCCAAGGTCCCCCCTTTATGTAACCAGTCGAAGGACAATCCCAAACCACAACCACATTTTCCTGGTTTCCGTGCATGTGGTGGTCTTTCTTTCTGGAGAAAAGGTAACCTTCATCAGACCTTGTCTAGTCTATAGACTTGAGCCTTGCGGTTTTCCTTGTCGGTGGTGGATGTAGAGCGTAATTTGCATAATTGGCACTACCAAAATCAAAAGTAGCATCATCCAATCAGGATCCGCTTTTACTGGTAGTTTTTTTCGCAGGTGCTTTTATACTTCTCAAATGCAGTTTGTTTATTCATAATTGTTCAAAATTCAAAAAATAAAAAGAGCACGAGACACAACACTGAAGCTTTTCCAGTTAACTCTCCTTTACAAAGATCAAAGAGGTGCCATGAACCCATTCGCCTACATGAAACGTTTCCACAAACTCATAAACATTAGACATCTAACAATTACAAAACTTGAATAGTTTCAAAATCACTCAACAATTTCACAACGTTATCCTTTCATTTATACATGTCCTCAGGCAACACCTTACTACGATACCGGTTCCGCCTCCAAAATGTAGCTAAAAGGTAGCCCATGATACAGCAAATGACAAAACTGAAAGCTACAACACAACCTATTCTGACCGAGTAATTAGGGTAGTAAATAAAGCTATAAAAAGAAAACATATTATGGTCCCAGTGCAGCTGGAGCGGGTTCAAGCAAGCACTTGCCACTGACCCATGAACCCCACCTGGGTCAGAATCAACCCCACTCTTGTAAATCCACCAGGCCGTCAGATTCTTCACAACGTAAGTATCACGTGGAATAAGTGAGCTGTCCTCATTATACGTGGTAGGCGCCATCTTGGTTACACTTTCACCGTCCAAAGTCCACAGCTTCGTGCAGAGGGCGCACCAAGCGTCGTTGAAGTAGTCGATGCTGACAGTGTACTCCTCACGCCATTTGAAGTACTTGCGGTACTCCAGCGGATGCTTGTCCAAGTACAGCAAGTACATGGCCAAGGACTTCATGGTTGGGAATGCCGTAGCATCGATGTATGAGCCCTTCGGTGCCACGGCACTGTAGTCACCGTAGCCGTAGACCACAGGGACCATACCGAAATACAGGGAGTTGAAGAACTTCTCCGTGATGTAGCTCTCGCACAAGGAGTTTTCAAAAGCGAGGTAGAATTTGTACTTTTTGCTCAGGAATTGATGGCACTCTTGAACGGACGTGCACAAGCTGGTGTACGGTGTACATGAGTGGCTTCCACAATCGCCGTAAATGTCAATTGGAATGTATCGTTGGAGCTCATGAACGACTTCGTTTCGACGACTAGGCGTTTTGTAGCAGTTTGAGACTGACCAGGCAACAAGTCCCGGTTTTCTGTAAAGCCAAAAGTAGACTTGAATACCAGATTTTGGATGATGTTGTTGAGGTAAAAGCATGGATATGACCAAAGGTCTTCTTACTCAGTGCTATTGGCAAGTAAAGAAGGCAAGCGTGGCAAATGACCCGGTGTTTCCAGCGGCACCACCCGCCCGTAAGGAATGTAAATGTCCGAGTCCGGTCGATATGTCATTGTCATATTGAAGAGGGAATTAAGCGGGTCCAGGTTGATCCAGGTGTGGATTGGAGCTTCGAACATGAGGAAAATCCATAATTGGTCGTCGTAACGGTACTGTGGGAATTCGATGTAGGTGTCGGTGGAGCCGCGGATTCTGTTAAATCAGTACATTCGGACTTGGTGAAAATTCATGTTCAATAGTAGTGACGACATTTTTTGTCTTACAAAAATTCACTCATTCCATCGGTGATTATTGCATAACCATCGGTTCGTCAAATGCATATGTTTTTACCTCCGATCACCCTTGAGATCTCTTCCATGAAAGACAACAGCGTTTACTAGAATCAATTTCTCCCTTGTCTACAGTAAATTGGCACTTGGTGTACGGACACTTGTCTAACGTATTCGGTTTGATGCAGTAGTTTTCCAGTTCTTTGTCCTTGTAGAAACTTGTCCAGAGCAGGACCTTTTTCATTTCTTTCTAAATAAATATCAAAAAAAAACTCCAACTAACATAAAGCCACATGTCAAATAATCAAGACTAGCCCAGGCTTTCATGTCACCCCTTCAAGTTCATATTTCATTCATCAGCCAATCTTACATCCAAATCTCTCGGCGGCAATCTCTCCACATGTAACTCAGGATAGTCAGAAGTGCCATCCTCCAAGTCGCTCCCTTTTCCCCATTTGTTTTCACCAAGTGAAGTGTAAATGTAAACGGCTCCCAGTCCATAAAACACGAAAACGGAAACCAGGAGAATATACCGTTTGGAATAAAGCATTCTGACCTAGTCCCAACTGTAGGATTTTCTACAACTTCTTTTCCAAAACCAGCCTTCCGTCAGGTCACTGTAAGGACCTCAGAACCAGGCATTTTGCAACGCTGTAGTGTCAACGACCACGTATTATTGACCCTAGCAAGCTTCACAGGTCACAAGGCACTTTTCACCTCACTTTCTATCCACCATGTGTTCAAAGTCCAAACTGTGCTACTTCTAACGCTACTCCCTTTCACGTTCAAGTAACCATCATTGCAAGAATCACGTTTTTTAGGTCCAATTGCCCATCTCCAGCTTCTTAAACGTACAACTGAGGCACCGAAACCTTCATTTCGTTAAGGCTTGTGAGTTCCAGTGGCAACATGTACACTGACGAATCGGCTCCTCTCAACTCCAGCATCCAGGATGATGACACTTTGCCTTGATCGTACTTATCTGTGGAAAAAATCAAAATTTCACAATCGTTTACCAGTCACAGCTTATGTATACAGTTGAGCATGTTGTCTTCTTTTACATCACGATCACAACACGAGCCTATGTACGACCTGTATGTATCTCCTGGCATAATCTTAAGACAGTTTGAACTCATGGAGGCAATGCGTGCTTCCCTTCCTTTACTTGATCAACTCGTCAATATTTATCCCCCAAGTCTGTGACTCAAAAGCAACTATTTCAAGCAAAGATCTGAAACCGGCAACGGAACTGGAGAGCTGGACAAACTGCAATTAGTACACGGCCAAGCAAGCACAAATCCATAGTGTTCACCTAACCTTCAGTTCTAAACTACGACGAGCATCATCATTCATCATCATCACCACTTGAACAACAAGCAATACTCCGCATCCCCTCATTCCTCATGAGAAAATCTGGCGTCATGTTTACCTGACTCAGACCTCATAATAGGAAGGGAAAACACTAACTGTGGGCTCTCTCTAAACTTAAACCCAGTCCCACATCTTTCTGTCGTTAGCAATTCGCTTCGCACATGTACGTAAAAATTAGCATTTCAAAGTGTTTGCGGCTGATGTCACACATTCTTGCGTGTCCTCCTACTCTCTATTCTCTACACACTCATGTGCATGTGGTTGCTTATTGTTCAATTGTTCACGAGAGTTCGCTGGATGCTATGCTGAGAGAGTCGAGATTTGTCAGCTGGAACTTGGAGATTTGAAGGACCATAATGCTGATTTGTATACCTGTACAGAATACCTGAACAGAAAGATTGAATGGACACGACGAGACATTGTCACAAGCACCAGTTAATCAGGTGTAAGATACTCTGATTATGACAAAATCTTTAGACACAGCCCCTGCTTGAGCCAACATAAGGGCTCTTTTCCTCCTCCAAATTGAAATTGACAAAGGTGTAATCTTCAGACGATGCGACAGGTAATGCTGTCCATGTATTCGGTACAAAATTACAGGAATATTGACTCGGGACAGATAACCAATTCCGTTCATTTCCTGTCATACCTGTGTTTTACTACCAAGCGGATGTTTTACATGTTTTATGGAGACCTAAAGACCCTACCTGGTTGCATTACATGGAAAGTATACCATGACTCTGCCCATTTTCCCCAATTCAGGAAACGCATCAAGCACATACTAAAAGCCACAAAGCACTTGAGGTAATACCGACTCCAGCTTCAGCGTCCAATTACAAATTGGAGCCGGAAACGAAAACGTTTCCTTTAAGCACGCACAGGGACTCTGAAAGTGTCCTCCTCCCCTATAATTTTTCCACCTTTTTGAACACAAACCTGTTATTTCGTCTCCACCAAGACTAGCACTCCCATTGTGACTGGTAGCCGATGCCGATCAGAACAAACACGTTCCGAATAGAAATGTGCACCTTAAAAGGCGTAATTTCCTTCCACTGTTTCATGGTATTTAAGCAAGCTATATTGAGTCTGAAGATTCTCAGAAGTCACGGCACCATTAATTTTTAGGATGAAATCACTCTTTACATGCTTGCAAAAACTGTGGGTTTCAAAGAGCCTGAGTTGACATGCGACTCATTACAAGCTACAGTCTTTAGCACTGGGTTACTCATCTTTCGAACTCCACTTGCTCTTATTGCAAATACAACCTTTGCAATTATTAAACAACACGGGCTGGCACAATCTACTCAATGTAAAAAAAGTCTCTTCTGGGGCTTGGGCCACATGAACTGTAGTTATCGCACTTGCAACGTGAATCTATCTGTGCACCACCAGCCATTAAACCTTGAGGAAGATGAAACCTTTATGGATTTTATGGCTTTTGAACAGAGCAGTACCCCTCTTTTCAATTGCAAATGAGGACGTGTAGAGTAAAAATAGCGTGGGAGAGTCATGTTGCCGAGTGGGTCATGTGGCGAAATCCACGCATTTCACCATTGTTACGCAATCGCCAGAGCCAATGGGTTCTGGAGTTGGAGCTATTCAAGCTTACAATGCATTGTAAGCAATGGGAAGGATGGCATCAGCTTGTACAGCACACGACAATAAAGTTTCCGCTCCAGTCAACAAGGCAGGCATTGTCACTTGTCACCATCGCCTTACCAAGAACAATAGAATGTGACAAGCTCTTGAACAGTTACATTTGCAGGCTGTGGTTCTTTAGTGCCCCCCTCCCCCGTCAAATTATTTAAGACAAGCCGGTATTGGTCTAGGAACAGACTAGAGCTTGGAGCTGCTCCTTGAACTCATGCTCATGTTTGAAAGTAAACAAAAGCTTTTTGTCACGGATTCGCATGTGGGAGAAAAAAGAGATTGAAGGATTCCGTGTGAGGAGCAACACGATGAAACAGAAGGAAATTAATACCCTGGAAAGAATATTTCACGTCTGATTATACTCGCAAGAGACACAAAGAGCCGAGTCACGCTACAAAGCCAGCTGCAATTACTTAAAGTTTCCAGGCAACAAACGACATTGGTCAATGATTGCGCCTTAGCTTGCCTCCTTACATGTGTTTAACTAAAAGTTTGCTGAGGGAAAGCCAGGGTATGTGCCAGACCTTTGCACGCCAGCCTGTTATGGTGCCATGTCGTGGCAAGCTGGCAAAGACACAAAACAGGGACTGGAAGACAAGACGATGTGTGTAAACTTCCTCTGCCTCTTTCAAAACTGATTCTGAGAATAAACATGCAAGGAGGGACCTTTTAAACCTTTTATTCGCTAACCTTTATGGATTTCACAACCTCGTGACGACGTGGGTTCTGCTTGATTTCAGTCACCGATCGGGTCTTGAACTATGGCTTATTCACTAGTTTTGCTTAAATTCACTTTTGATGATGGAGGTTGCAGAATCTCCCTCCGAAGTTGTAAAACGAAAAAGTATAACTTCAAAACCAGATTGTCCGCCTGTTGGGCAAGGAACCTATCAAGTAAGAGGATTGGGCTGAGCCATGCACAAATTACCAGATTGGTTTACTAGCCATTTACAGCATCTGGATTTCAGAAAAACCTTCACTGCATGCTCTCAGCTTGATGAAAGTTCACCAATTGAATCGTTAACTCATAATTAAAGTTTATTTTGCTTGGGCTTTTATACCATCACTGAAATTCTTCAATGCTGGAGAATGGAGCCTCTGTCTCTGAATTTGTAAGGGGGATGTGCAACTTTGAGGCCAGATAGTCTGCCTGTTGGGCTAGGAAATTAACAAGCAAAACGATTAGGGTGAGCCACGCACAAAAAACCAGAACCGCAAACAGTTTGCACACTGTGATTCGCATCCTTGTGGGAGTTTGTCAAAGATGAGGAAGAACTGCAAGTCGCCTGCGAAACCCAGGATGTGCTGTCTGATACTGAAAATTGACACTTTGGGAAACAATAGTTAGTGCTTGTATTTTCACGACCCGAGGCTTAATAAATAGGGCTGGATGACATGAATACTTGGATTTGAAGGAGGATCCCGTTTCTCCTTCCCAGGTAAACGTTCATGTTTCCCTGTTTCCAGAGAAATCGTAACGTGAGGTAACGTAACGACTCAAGAGTGTTAACGGAATCAAAATATTATCAAAACTCATCCAACAAGGTTGCTTCAAGCAAGGTCCTGCCGTGCAAAGAAGCCATAAAAGCTGAACAGGCGGCAACGCACTTTGAAGGATGCTGTTAGTTGCATGGACGTTTGTCACTAAGTTTATGCCCACCAAGTTTTGAAAACAGAGGGGAAGCATTTGGACACTGAAAGCTGAAAAAACCAACTGTAATCTTGATACAGGTGTAATTCATTGAGTGACATTGCACGAGATGACCTAATAGTGACAGGGTGAAACGTGAAACATGGGGACAGAAGTGCTGATTTATCGTATTTTCTGGAACCAAAGCTGCTGCTTAAAGAGAATGCTGAGCTATTCGTGGACTGACAAAAACAATTGAATTAGACACAAAACAAGCAAGCTTTGTAGAGAAAAAATTGCACTATCTTACCATCTCTACATTGCAGTTACGGTCAGTAGACTCAGGTGATTAATTGATGCTGACGAAACACTAATCATTAAAAATTAATTCCTGAATTAGTGATGCATGAATCAGTATTGTGTTTACAACTCCTTCACCGCACTGCACTGTTTTTGTTGCATCCAAAGCTTTTCCTCCAGCAACAACGACACTTTCACCTTTCAGCAGAGCTTTTCTTTTCTTCTTCCTTATGCACTCTTCTACTGTCTACTTTCACATGTTCTTAAGCTGATTATACCAAAATGGTATGCTTATCTCTCCTAAGGAAAAGCCGACCACAGAGTTGCTTCGTTGCAAGTCCGAAGTCTTGAGAGTCACATAAAACTCACGTGCTCCGCCAGGGATTTTTCGCCCTTGAGGGTAAAAATGCACTAACTGCAAGCGTCTGCAGTCTGTTTGCCTCCTCTTCCCACCATTGAATGAATGGTTGATTGGATCTGTCGTGCATCTGCTAAGAGCTGAAGACTCCCTCGTGCCATAACCACACTGGGGAACAAAAGACAAAAGTAAGCACCACAACATTACAACACAGCATTGGCTCAGGGCTCACTCTGAGGGGACAGGTGAACTAGTCGGTTTCCGCTCCTTCAAGGGTTGAAACCAGGATCAAGTGCGGGATGGAAGTCAAGTTGGACGTGCAGTTGGACGTGCAACCGCAATCATTCTGATGGATTACCAAGCCAGCTAGGAGAACAAATTGCAGCCGTCACATCATCAGGTAAAGGCACGAAAAACGTTATGATTATCTTAACATACCCTGGAATTGATTGTAGCCAAGTGATGAACAACCCAGCACATGAAAAGAGACCAATCCATTTTGAAATTTGGTGTAATGCCAGTTCTCCCCTTGTGGAAAACACTTTTATGGGCTACACCTGGAGGAATAGTGTCATAGGTTGATACGGATGAAATTGGAGGAGACGAGCCCCTGGGTTTACTCCCACTCTTTATGGAATGTGTTGGAGCACGTGTAATGATTTGATGGAAGTGTGGAAAGGAAATGGAAAATACAGAATGACATCGTCAACGTTGCATTCATTCACGAAGTTCACGCAGTAAAAGCCTGGAATCAAATAACCTGTGAACTGGAACAGGTGGCTGGAACGTAAAGAATGGTCATTATACAACAGTGGAGCTAAGGTCGGAACTGCGTTTGCGTTTCATTGTAGTTTCCCAGTATTGTTCGTTTTTAGCGATAATTATTGTATAAGTGATGTAGGCCATTACAATGGTATTTTGACAATCAGACTATCGGAAGAAGAAGTGAGTTTTGGAACTTCCTCATGTGGTAACGGTAAACGACACCGGAAGTTATGATACGCGGGAATGCGTTTCACGATTTCGATCCTTTGATCAAGACATTGATGTGAGCATCCCATGGGGCGTGCAATAGTACAGGATATATGTGGTTCCAGAAACGTAATTTAATGCCTCTTCGACTTGTGAATCTACGAGAAGATATAATGTCTCTGAACGTAGCGTGCAAAAGAGAAACTGATGTAAAAAATAGCCAGGAGCGTATGACGCCCAGTTGAGAAAGTAAAACGCACTGAAATTATTCCAGATTGGCCATCTGCTAATTGCATGCAAATGACTGTTTTTTGGACTTGTAAAACATATGAGAGAATTCCTAAAATCTATAAATAGACAGACAGTGGTAGACGTTCGTGGTCAACTCGCATGTAATTTTAATAGCCACAGACTTGGAATTTATTCATTTCCTTTTGCTTTAATGGACTGAATTGTTTTTTTCTTGCTTTGTTCCATCGAATCCTATTAATGTGGAGGATGCCCTTCTTCCGCAGTGCATGCTCGATGCCCATTAGAGCACGGCATTAATTTCT
>VRMD01002494.1:0-13136 GCA_009872375.1 Sminthurides bifidus | reverse complement strand
CAGTGTGAGTAGGATTTTCTACATGAGTACAGCATAGCATTGTCTTGGGGGAGGATGCCATTTTTTCCGGGACGTGTGAAGTACCCGTTAGAATATTCCGCTCACGGGAACCGATTGGCTGTAGCCCGGGGTCAAGTGCCGGTCACTTAAATCTAAATGAGTAGGGGTCGATGACCTCGAAGGAAACGAATTGAAACTTGTTATGGATTAATCATCTTTCAAGGACTATCTTCATTTGCGTCTAAAAATTGATGTTAGATGTGGGTGACGAAACATTTAAATTGCATTCTGCGCATGTTCCTTGTTATTAGATCAGTAGGGACATCCATATCAGCCGTCAATCCTCGTAAAGTAATTCCGGAAAACAAATCGGAACACGAAAATTATCATGCAACAAGAACGAGAAGATACGAAAACTCACGGTATTGTTTTTGAAATAAATTTTTAAGAATCCCGCAGTCAATCTCAGCTTCCATACCAAACAAAGGCCGACGAACTGAGCGCGGCCATGCTGAAAAGTTATTTTCTTCTTCAAATGAGTAAAGTACACACTAGGAGGAGAAAGTAACCTAGAAGGTTTCCATCTTGTTTGCCTACGGGATTGGGATTTGTGTGCTTGATTTTTAGATGCAGTAGTGTTTGCACAAACAATTTCATCAATTCCGATACCTTCTTTAACTCCGTCCCACGTCCATGTTTTTCACACAAGGTTCCAGTCCCCTAGACGGGAAAAAAAGTTTCATCCCCTCTGCTCCTGTTCCGGGGCATTGCCAACCCTTTGTCTGTTGTCTGTGCTCAACCCCGGGCTGTGACTGGAGACACCCACCCGTACCCTCACCCACCGTGCCTTTGGACCCATAAAGTTTGTTTTCTCTACCACGCTAATAAATTATGCAACTTCTCCCTATTGACCATCAGGGTAAGTTCATGCCCCTACCCGGGAAGAAGGCATCATAGTTGATTGAAAAGTTAAACTTTGATGTTTCTACTAAACCTCGTTGTGTACCTGTAAAACAAAACAATTCTGCCCCTTTTTCTTATAATTTCATCTTTTTTTCTATGAACCTGGAATAAATACATGCAATAGTTTACATTCTTGAACTCATCTTAAGCTACATGGTTATTGCTGGAATTCGAAAAATTATTGGCTAATACAAAGGCACGTATAAACAACAATATTTGCTGTATTTCCGGTTAAACTAGCCGTGCTAAAACATACTTTTCTTCTTCCATCAAACTCGGAACCTACAATGCATACACGTGCTCGAAGGCAGGAAAACGGCGAAACCCTTTGGCAATTTGCAATTTCTCAGTTCCCGAATTGCATAATATATTCGACTTCCCTTGCTCTTTATTTGCTCAAAGGACCTGTTAGTGGCACATGTAGGCAACCGGGCCACAAGTAAATTTGCCTTTTCTGTTGGGGCACGCTTACTACTTTTGCTATGGAACTTGGCTGGAGAAATAAATTGTTTCTCTTTTCTCCGCCTAATGACGTGGGGTTCAATAGCAGTTGTATCTGGTTTTGATGCTTAAATTGATTTGATAAAAAAGTTTGCGGTTGCCACAATGGATCGCCTGGGGAATTAGAATTAAGCTCCTCAATTGAGAGCAGACACAATGCTAAGTTCTAAAGCTTCTTCTCCAAAGGCAAATGAATGCGAGACGTCGAGACTAGATGATTTCAATGGCTTGATACTGTACAATTACACTATTCCCCCATCCTAGTCAAGAAAGTAAATAAGAAAGCCGAAGTTGTTATCGAGTCAGCATATGCAAACTACAAGGAGGGGAGCTGTCAGTTTGAAAGGGCTGAATTACACAATTTGTTTAAACATTGCGGTTAGACGCGTGACGCAAACAGACTCCTGATGCGGTTTTGTGAAATGGTTCATACCACACACTTGACTGTGATCCTACATCCAAAGAAATTGCAAATTTACCTCCAGGTGACGATTTACAGTTCAAAACGTGCACACCTTTGCATCTAGTGACAGTTGAAAACTGCACTTGATTGCTGCCAAGGTGCATATTGCACTGTTTCCAGCTTCAAATTCCTTAATCAGCCTGAGAGTTTCATCCATCTTGAAACTGTCAGGACTCGGAGCATGCAACGGTCCCTTTCTACGGGAGGAAACCCGACTTTGGCACCAGGTCCGTTTTTTTCTATGCAAGTCGAGCCCAGTTTTGCATTTCTAACGAGGCAGTTGCACTAAACGAGACAGTCTGGATTATCCTTTCTGTATTCAACCAATACCCGGAGATTCTGATTGCGTCTTACTGCTCATACACTCGTCTCCAGGAAACTGGAGAAATTAGCATAAATCAACACAAGGATTTCCCTTCTCTTCCGCCTCGTGATGAAGCAATGCCTTCTCCCTCCCCGGTGAAATTATAGCGGCATTGCACCCAAGAACAAAACAGTGCTTAACGATTCTTCATTCTCGTTTCTCAGTCCGAGTCTGAGCCAAATTTTCTGCCGTTCCACAGTTCCTATTCCTGTTGCAGACACAACGGCCATCGAACCGAGACTATTTGCAAGTAAATTATGCCTTCAGTTTTAAAAACAACCGACATAAATTACCAACCGTAATCTCCTATTGGTTGGATGGTAAGCCTGGATTACGACGATGCATGTTACAGGTAATACCCAAGCTTATTAGCTTACCATTGCGGAGAAAGTGCCGGTGTGAAGATCCCACGTATGGATTTAGTCGGTCCTTAAATTAGCAATATTAGCACCGAGACAAATGTCCCGTCCGTTTAATCCTCAAGCAAGGGCGAAAAAACTCCAGACGAATGCACAGTCCTAGAGTAGCAACATGGACAAAAAGCATTGTGTACAAATGAAATTCTTTTCCAGATATAACATTTTCCGATGCAGTGTATTAAGCTAAAGATTGATAAGAAGCTAAAGAGCCTACAGTCTAAGTTGTTTACAACCTCGCACTTGTACTTGTTACTTGTTCCATCATACGATGAAAGTTAACAACTCATCCGTTTGTCAGATAACACAGCAGTTGTCCGATACTACGTGTGGATTGTGGTGAGGGGAAAATTGGCTCTTTTCAGCTTCACCAAAACGTATTGTGTACAAGTGCGAAGTGTGGAAAGAAATTGATTGCATTTAACAACTAGACAAGATAAGACTATTTAAAAATTTCCCCGAGAGCGCTCAGCAGGTACTGATTGTTTTCCCGAAAAGAATCGTAAAAATACCTTCCAGGGGGCTTTCTTCATTTGCTCAAATGCCCAGGCCTTCCGTCACGTTAATCCCAGTTTCAATCATCCTGTCTGATGCATTTCGCCGAATGTAAACGCATTTTCATTTTAAAACAGGGATATACCTTTGGATCCGAGCCATGAAATCGGTGATGCATTTGACGACGACTGTGAGAGCCTGCATGAGTCTGGATTTGGTTCCAGGGAACTTGCTTGCTATTCCATCACGTCTATTTCAAACTATCGACAATTTGATTCCTTTCTTGAGGAATGTAAACCGCATCGATTCTCCTTCCGAGCAATCAATCCTTCTCGTAGTTTAACTGTGACAGCGCCAATACACGTTTCGTCTTAAACGTTTCCAGTACAAGATCCAAGTACCCCAGCAACAAATTCACAGAGCTTTTGCAGACTCCAGCATAAGCCCCGACTGTCTGGTGCAGTACCATCGAATTCAGATTCCAAGGACTTGGACTTGCCTTCCAGTCTTGAAGAAAGGGACTGTCACGATGGAAGCTTGGGTGGAGTTCGGTAACTCAAATCCAAGTTTCTCAACAGTACAGACGACTATTTTCTGCTTGAGAAATAAAAAATTTTCCGCCAACTTGATTTCTCATTTGTTCCAATCTCCTTTATACGCGTGCATGCCTCGTGAAAACTCCAAGTCCCTGTTGGCCTCTTGGCTTTATTCCTGGGGTTGGTTGCCTAAAATACGTGGAGATGATCATGAGAGCTATTACTTTCAGGCCAAGGCTATTAAAGCATGTAGGCGCGGTTGAGCTCACCAGCTGTAATCGAATCTATGCACTAAAATGGATCCCTGTTTGGAATAACTAATGCCGACTTAAAGAAAAACACAGGGAAGAAATGTGACAAAAGTCATTTGCTAAAAATAATCGCTTTGGGGACAATGCCTGCTGTTGGGAGCTGCGTAATTGTGTGGGTATGCAAATTATTTCGGATAAGACAGGGAACTTTCCCTTTCTGGAATCCTGCAAGATCATCTCAACTGGAGAGGCTCACATCACCTAGGTAAGAATCAATAACTTGTAAAAGTCCCTGACTCAGGCCGTTAATTTCCTGTACATATTCTCTCGCATCTGGGTAATGACTCCATGTTCACATTTTCGCATTAAATCCAGTACATGCTTGTGAGGACTGAAGGTATGCATGGTAACGATTCGCGAATTTTTTGCAACAATTACATCTTTAAGCACGCTATTTCTCATCTGTGAGAATTCCTCCCAAGATCCTTTGTTATGGTAGGGGGGAGAGGACGGAAGGAGAGACTTGATGCTCATCACTGTTTACAACGCATTGCATTCCATTGGGGAAAAGAAGAGAGAGCGAAAGCCAGAGCGAGACGACGACTGCCTCTCTTGTTATGTACACACAATGCATTGCAAGCAGTACAGCTGAAGTTCGTTCACTCGCTCGCTACTGCATGAGGGAAGAGGAATTGCAGTGAGGGATCTGCAGTCACTCGTTGATCAGTGCTGTTGAGGTACGGTTGTGTGATTCGATAGCCCGCGTTCAAGAAAAAACGACTCAATTCTTCGTTTAACGAAGCGGAAAGCGTGGCTAGAGATTTTCTAGATCTTCCATGATTTTATCCAGCGAAGGGGGAATTTGAAGAGTGATTGATTAACGACTTTGACGAAAATTCGACAAAGCCGGCAGGATTCTTTGACCAAATTCCATGGTGAAATTGAAAACATTCTCTGGAATTCCAGCACGTAGTGCCGCAAAAGAGAGTAGCGACAGTGCAGATTTTGTAAATGCGATTTGCAAATGTGCGAAAACATCTTATTTGTGACAATTGAAACTAACCATGTGTTGAAATCTGTGTGACAAAGGGACGCACGTTTTGCAGAAAAATTTACTTTTATCTTTGTGACGTTAGCCGGTTATCCTACACTGACTCGTAAATACAGCTGATGCAAGGCTGGTATGGGAAAGAAGAAGGATTTTCCTCCTCTTGTCTTTGAAAATTGTATGAATTTGTGTGACTGTGACATTGGCTAGCCAGGATTTTTGTTCAAGTGCTGGACCATTGAAACTGTCATCAATCCTGAGTCTGACAGCCTAAGGAAAACGAGACGAAGTCAGCTAGTCGAGTTTTCCGTCTTGTAAATCGCACTATTGACATCTCTGAAGCAGTTTAATAAGTGGATTCATCCAGAACATTGGATGTGAAACGAGCCTATTGGTGGAAGGGAGTTGGTCAAGTCAAGGATTTGATTTGTGTGTCAATCTTCAGCGAGCGAGGAACATCATCTTCTAATGCGCAGTTGACTACTGTTAACTAAAGACTGATGTGTCTTTCAACTGCAACACTTGAAGTGAAGGAATGTGAAGCGGAGCGATTCGCTTGAAGTAAACGACGAAGAGAACAGAACCACCTTGTAGTTTTTGCAGGCTGGAACAAAACTTTAGCAATGTGTTAAGCTTACACTTGATCGGGACATTTTTTACTGCAGTACGTGAAATTACGTCAAGACTGTAAGAATATATGTGTTTGTAACTTGGAACTCTGCACGAACATTTTTTACCAAGAAACCTTCAGGATAAATGTTTCCTTGTCCCTTCTTACTCAATCGTGAAGTCAGATCAAAGCAGTTCTTTGTGTCACTTCCAAGTTGTGTCATCACATCTCATCACATTTTGCATTGTCCAGTCTCCAGTTGAAGGATAGTGCGAACTGATTGGATTACATTTGCAGTGTTCCTGAACAGATGACTGTTAGGGATTTTGAGATGGTGATTGTGTTGTAAAACTGGGATTTCAGACTGTTGTATCTGATTTGGAGTCAAGAGAACTTAAACTGGTTGCCAACTTGGTTTCTTGAAGTTTTTGAAGTCCGCAGTGTGGACCTCCAATCTGTGGAAAATAAGGTAAATTTCAGTCACATGAATCAATTTTTGTATTATTTTATAAATTCTATGAGGGTAGTTGCCACGCGACGGTATTAAAAGAATTGCAAGTAGTCAGGAAAGGCTGAAAGGCTGGTAGCGGACGTTACGACGTTAGCGACGTTACGCCTGAGGATAGCGATTACTGGACCATAAAAGGTAGCACCCTGCTCCTGACTCAATGACCGAGTCAGAGATGATTGATGATGGCAAGGGTGACTTGTGTTGACATTAGAGGATATTATTTCTCCAGTCTCAACTGTAAGATTAGGGATCGAAAACTTGATGCTTTGCAATGCACTTACCATTTCTAGTTCGTTACATGTGACATGGTCGGACGTTGTTTTTGAAAGGGAGGCTAGATTTGTCTTTCGGATTAATGATTAGAGGAAAGTGGGCTTTTGAAGCTCTTGAATTAAAGCAAGAGCTTGAGAAAATGAGCAGGGGGAAAGCATCGTAGAGGTCAATGAAGCAAGCTAAACTTTCTGCTGGTGAGTCTGATGAACTGATTTAGTTGCATTGCAAAGAAGGCTCCCGAAACTGTCAAAAATGAGATTCCGCATGTATTTCTATAGACAGGGAGAGTTCAAACTAGTACAGAGGGCCTACATAGGGCTTTTTCTTCAGTAGTCTTGACGCTGGAACTTGATTTCATGATTATAGCTTGGAGGATATGTGGAACTTGGAAGTTATGGTGTTCCAAGTCATTAAGAGACCTGTAATTAAAACTGTGATGTAATTGCGATCGATCAACGTAATTACAAGCCTGGGGCTAATGAATTACCTGGTGTGTGACAGGAACCTGATCAGTGGTCAGCTAGTGACAGTTGCCATGCTGCCAACTCATTTAGAGTTGTTGTAGGTTTGCCAGCTGCAGATCTGAGCTAGTGATTTAAAAAATAACACGACTCTGGTCCAAGATTTAATTTGTGACCTGCACTCTATGAAATTAATGTCCAGCGGGCGTAAAGCATTGCTGTTGCGTACACAAAGCTTGGAAATGAAAAGCGTATTGCAGAGCTGAGAGAAAAAGAGAAATTCATATGTTTAAATATGTACATTAGTAGGGTGTGCCAGTGCTGGAATTGCGGAACACGGATTCTGGCAGAGTTATGAAAGTTCAAACCGGAAACTGCCACCAGGTGACACGAGACGATAAATAAGCTGCTGGCTTTTGGCTGCTTTATCGTGTGCGGGTTTATGAGCCTGGTACTTGGTGCAGTAGCAGTCTGTAATTACTTACTGTACTCTCTCGTGCTTTCGGTTCCAATAGCCGTGAGCACTATTTCATGTAAAGTAGGAGTAATTCAGTTTGTTAAAAGTGTTAAACCCCAGGCCATGCTCTCTGACTACCCTTCCTTTGCGGCTCTTTGCCGATGTTTTACGAGGCGCTAAAGTTAAAAGGGGCTTTTAATTCAATGGGTTTGCTCTTAAGGTGGTTCTTAATGAGCTTGTTAGTTGATAACCCCAGGCGATGCTCTTTGACTACCCTTCCTTTGCGGCTCTTTGCCGATGTTTTACGAGGCGCTAAAGTTAAAAGGGGCTTTTAATTCAATGGGTTTGCTCTTAAGGTGGTTCTTAATGAGCTTGTTAGTTGAAGCAGTTAAGTAGAATCGTTAATCAATCCGTTTCCAGCATAGCTATTTTTCACACAGGCCGGGCGAGGAAATGAGCACGAGGTTGAATTTATATACCGTGTGGTGTGAAATCAACTGCAAGTTATACGAGAATCAGGGCATGGAAGGGCTCAAATTGAAACCACCTTGAAGTTCTTCCATGTTATTTCCGAAAGGCAAAACTCACACACATCATTTTGATTGCGCCAAGCCCTCTTTTCAGTGTTTTTCATATCCACTACCATAGAATTTTCTCTTGCGGTGGTGCTTACCTAATGTAGGGTTGTGGTGAAAAAATAGTTTCCAGGAATTTGTAGTCCGGACCAGCTAATTAAAGGCGAGCTTGTCAACTTCTTTGAGGGATGTTCATCCATCTAACTTTGGTCTCGGGGCAAAGGGTGAAACTCGTTCCAGTTTAGACATCCGCCCAACTCTTGTTGACTTGAAATAAACGTTCGAAACTTGAGTATCTGGCTGGAGTTTGCGGTCCCTGGAAATGAAAAAGGCAGAGAAATGAGAAATCACAGTTTTTGTAAATTGTTCCGTGAAAATGAACTTGCATAATTGAGAGGCTAAATTTGAGGCAATAATTGCCAAAGTCCAGTGCCGGTTTCTGCGAACGGTATGCTTCGGAAATACTTAGAAGAAGATGCCCTTGATTCGTTTAAGTTTAAGAGTTCTATTAACGCTTAGCAAGCGATCGTGTGCGATGTACATGAACTGGAGTCACACAGGAACAGTGCCTTGAGTACAAAGTATGAATGGACGAAATGCAGCAAAAAAGTTCCAAAAATGATTAAAGATTCACGCTCTGAATATCAAATGCATGAGAGCATGTGTAACATTTAATTTGGATTTCGGCCAGAAAGGCTAGGCTCGAATCATAGATCCCGTAGTTTGTGTCCAACCCACCGAGATGCTAATAAGAGGTTAGCGCGTGGGAAGGTCTGTACATTCGGTGTATGAGCGTTGTTCTGCGGCGCCAAAATGATGATTTTTCACTTGTTCTTACCTGCATTCTTCCATGTAATTATCATCTGGAAGATGACGGACAGTACAAGGCGGAGAGAAAAAGAAAAGGTCCATTTCCATTGAGCAATGCCAAAGGTACGGCAAGCTGTTCAGAGCAAAAAGTCTTCGTAGTTTCTGGAGGTTCTGCTTCTTGACTTGGCATTCACTGTTGTTTGGGACGCTGGAAGATGAAGAAAAGACTTTTACAACGCATCCGAGTCTGCCTTTACATTTAATTCCGCTGGAAAAACAAAAGGAATTTGCTCTGTGATGTGTCGGAATCGTTGGAGTTTTTGCCAGCTTTGAGGGCAAGTCTGACTGTCAGACAGCGATGCGATTGAGAGAACCGCTTGGCTTTACACCATCCAAAGCTTCCAGGTTCAGCTGACTGCATTTTCTTCCAACCTTGCAATTGATTACGAGTTTACAAGACTCCAGCGTTCTTGAGCCTAATCAGCTTTCATCCTGTCGGTGCTGGAGTATTTATCTTAATTGCATAACAAATTGCTATTTTATTTGATGGTATCCCAAACAGTGTGTATACACTCGTCGAGACTGCCTCTCACCTTTCCGTCGTTTCTCTCGCCTTACTGACTTGATGGTCTGGCTGGCTTGATGTTAAGAGGATGGAAAGAAGAAGGAGCTGGAGCGAATTGATTCCCTGTCTGACGGCAACGATTTCATTTACTTAACCTTTTCCAGACCAGACAGACTGTTCCTCACTCCTGAACATAATTTCTAGAAGAGTAGCACTGAATCTCCGGATTCAAACTTGTGAGTTGATGTTGGACGTGTGTAGCAAAGTAAACCTTGCTGTATAGTCTGGCTTGTCGACTCGGCACTATTAAGCTGTTTATAACAGCACTACTTTCAGCTAGTCAGGTCAGAAGCCACGCAATCTTAATCCGCTTTGGTGAAACCGAAAGCAGATTTACAGCAGAAGTAGTACTTGAGCCTTGATCGTGTCGGGCGCAGCCCAGAGATATGCCATTCGGCATGGAAACTACAAAGTACCGTTTGCTTTCAGCAGTGTCAATGGAGCCATTTACTGCAACTGTATTTCCGTACTTGATTATCAGGTGATGATTTCAGACTCGTGCACTTTCTCGTGTCGATTGAATGCGTGTCAATGTTTTAATCCGAGATCGGGTGCCACCCACATCAACCGTTAGAGGCAACGATACATGGCTCACGCACGTCTAGGTCCCACGACCTTTCAGTCTGCATCATCTTAAGCTACATGCAGTTTCTGCTCGAGCCTTAATGTCCTCAAATGTCAAGCTCAAAGTAATTTTGTGCACTTTGTATTCTGCACAAGAAATTCCAGACTCAGGTAATCTTAAAGAAAGAAATCGCGTGTAAGAAAGGGGCGAGACGTAACTCGGTCTTAGACTTTCAGCCAGAAATGACCAGGATCGAGTGCAGGATTGCGTGTCCAGTAAATTGAATGCAGTATATAGACTCATGTGAACCTGTCCACGAGTGACCAGTAATAGTATTACACCGATCCTGCTTCTGATATTATGTTGCGAATGCCATTACGAAATTCGAAAGTATTTTTTGTAACCAAGGAGTAACTGAATGCTTAACAAGCACGAATTCGTGTCTGGTTTTGACTTTGCCTGATTGCGATGGCAGACCTACCGGTAGGTTTGCCGTTGCCGATATCCTATTCATGCACCAAATGCTTTTACTTCAGCAGCAACGTAGTCCCGGGCCTTGCCCCTCAGTCAGTCGGTAAAGGAAAGACAAAAGTACCAAGGAAGCAGCATCTTCCAAACAGCTCTAGCTTGCACAACAAAACAGCAGAGATGCGCCTTCATCCCCTCTTATCTTCAGGCTCGTATTTGCAAGATGTTGCCGCTGCTCTTTGTATCTCGATCACTGAAGCTCTGGTTCTTTTAGTTTTTATGTATTGCATAGTATAGAAGCGAAAACTATTGCAGAACATTTTTTAACACCCTTGCAAGCACCAGAGATTACAACATAGAAGAAACTCGATCCTTGTTCTTCAAGAANGCAAGCACCAGAGATTACAACATAGAAGAAACTCGATCCTTGTTCTTCAAGAAGATGCTCTTTGCAGTATTTGTATTGCTAATTTGCCGAAACAAGTGGATCTGGTTCATTTGAATCCAACTCCACTGGCTAATGGTGTTAACTCTTATCTTTTTGCGTCATTATACACTTGTTCAAGTGCTTAAGCCACAAACTTGAATTTGCCACAGAATCCCTCTCTGCGATGTAATTTCTCCTCGAATCAGGTCAAGTTAATGCACAAACCAAAGTCCAGATCATGTTGTCGCTATCTCTTTTTGCGTAATGCACGTCTGATCCCTGCAAAATACTCAGCTTGGATTTAAGAGTAGGCAGTTAACATGGAACTACCAGCATCTCCTTACCTGACCTGTAATTTACAAGAAAGAGCCAGGAACAGGAACCATCTCGTTATACTTTTCATCATAATGCAAAAAGTTGGAAATTTTTCTCTTAACTCCTAAAAATTAGTCGCAGATTGCAAACTAGATCACAATCATGCGCATTCTTTTGCGAAGTTGGTTCATTCGAAAACTGCATTCAACTCTTTTATATAGACACGTCTGTAAAAAAGCTCTCTCTCATGCAGTAAATTGCTATTTAGACCTTGTACAGATGCGAAGGAGATAAGAGTGTCTAATAATTTACAACTTTATTAAGCCAACTGAGGTAACGAAATTGCATAAAGGCACCAAGTAATTAGCCGAGATGTTTCGCGCCTTGTTTTTATGACACAAGATAGGAATCAAGTTGCAAAGTTGCCATTTCCAAACTATTTCGCAACACAACTCTGTCTGTCTCGAGCGGAACAAATGAACTGTGTTTCATGCTGATGGTGACTAGACCGCATGCAGATGTAGTTTGACTTGACATGCTACGAGAGCATTGTCTGCGAGCCACGGCCACGAGCAAACCCAAAGTTCACTCAAGGAAGAAAAGAGAGAATGCATAAATGTTTCACAGCGAGCAAGTAAAGTTGTAAAATAACAAGGCAGGTGGTAGGGCGAGCTGATATACATTTTATGATCAAGATACCAGTACTGAATCTTGGCAGGTGGTGCCCGTTCTATTTCTTTGGAGAATATATAATCTAGGTATGAAAAGCTGGCAGGAGCCGGTTTTTTCTCCTCTCTCGTTATATTTACTAGCGCGAAGAATATAATTTCTCATGTCATTTGTTACACATATAAACAAGTTGTTTGGAGGAAAGAAGGAGCGGAAATTATCCGCCTGGCCTTCCAAGTGTCCACCATGCATGAGGAACGAGACATGGCAATGTAGTCACGTTCGTTAAGTTTCCTTTACCTGATGCGATGAGAGGGTTAAGTAGCCATGGTATGTGAAGTTGACAACAAGAGTTGGTATACTTGCTTACGTGTGGATGTTTTAGTAGACTCACCAGGCAGAAGATCGGGTGGAGCGATCAAGATTACGTGTTGGAGACACGGGTGACAATAGTTTCACAGGCAGGGTAACTAGTTGATGACGATGAGACAGAGATATAAACAAGCTTTAAAAAATTTACCGGACAGGAGTCTCGTTTATAGCTCATAATCTGGAAGTGCTTCAACCCATCCAACCAGCGAGAAAACAAGTCCGGCTCAACGTCCAATTTGAGACTTCTTCTGCAGCTCGGACTACTCCTCGTACCTTGTTACAGTTTTGTTACTGGTACTGGTCACTGGGTCTAATCAAAGGGGTTTATCTTGCACGAAAACCGATTTGGGAGCTGATAAGGTGAAAAAATTCAAAAAAAATATATAAAGTCATAGTTTTCAAACCTGGCGTGCTAACAAACTGGAATCGAATCATGGGTGCATGAGGATGACGCAAAGCACGTAACCATTAGCTGTCAAGGTATGAAGACTGTGTCTCGTACCGTGGCATTGTGTAAGTTACCGTGTGGTGGGTAGAAGACCGAGTAAAAATCGGAATATTACATGAGTAAGGAAATTATGCTCGGGGCTTCTACCCGTGCATGCTGGGGTATTAAACAGTTGGCGAAGGAAATAAGCCTGAAGCATGATGGCTTGAGGCCATGTTTCTTTAGTCTGACAGCTTGAATGAATCAAGATTCATTTTGGACATGGTAGTGCGAAAGTGGTGTAAGAGCCAGAGAAGGTAAAGCGCCGAAGTCCGGTTCTTGGACTCAGAACTCAGTTGGTAATAACCATGGTTTTAAGACAGAGGAAACCAGTACTAAAATTCATAGCATTTATGAAGCGGAAGATAAGCTGCAAGAGGCCCGAGTAGGCAATAAGATGAATGGAAGATAAAATTACGTAACAGTTTTTGCACCCTTGTAAACACTTGGGTGGTAAAACGATGGAGCAGTGGG
>VRMD01002493.1:0-13138 GCA_009872375.1 Sminthurides bifidus | reverse complement strand
TTTTTCTGAGAATGAATTAATGTCCGCTTGAATTTCCGGCAAGCTAGAAAATTTTTTCAGAAAAGGAAAATATATAAAAACTTTTCCCTGATTAATTGTAACATTCATACATGTTTGCTGTTACGAGACTCTCATTTTCCACTTTTTCCTCTTCGCGAAAGGAACAGTGACATTTTTTGTGGGACATGTGCGGACTCTGCCGATATACATAAGGGGAGAATGCGGTGTCTTCAAACTCCGATTAACTACAAATCCATTTTGTGAGGCAATTAAATAGCACTAGCTTGGGTTCATTTCACAACGTGATATATATATATTTCGCACTGTAATTTTTGGTCTGGGTTTAGGCTCTTTAAAAAGAAGCAGCCAAGGTAACCAGAGCCGCAACTTGTTTTAGCAACTGCCTGACAAGTGAGAGCGGGGTAATGCCGGCGTATGAAATTTGGACTCCAGCTCTTTCAATAGCTCTTTGTATTAGCAATTTCTGGATGAAAGCATAGCCTTTTCAGCAATGCATTGAACCGAATTCAAGAAATGCTACTGCCGTACTCAGTCAGTTAAAGCACCTGCCTCTGGTTGTACTAAGGTAGACTCAATGACTCTCGTATTCATTTGCAAATGACTCCATTATGTAAGACATATTCACAATCGTCCCAATGGTACCCTGCTAAAGTGGCATTGTCTATCCCGAGTATGAGCATCATGAATAGGCGTAAACACCCAGTCATCGCCATAGTTACTCTGCTGCTTTAATTGTGATGCTAAAATACTTGCAAAGTTCCCCCCTTGGTATTCAGACCATGGCATTCTTCCACGGCGTCTTTTTTCCAAGAATTATACGAATCTAACTTAATTAAGCATCGCTGCTTTGAACTGCCGGCATCCCATTGTGAAGATTAAAGTTGATAATTTGCAATTTCGTCAACACACATAATTTAGCAACAAGTCAAGCACATTTCCCCTGCCCTGTCTTGTTCATTTGTATCCGAGGGAACTTCTCTTTCTTAGCCTGCCTTTGCAAGTCGTGAGAGTGCCCGGCTCTCATTATATTCTTGACTGCACGGTTGTCGCACGATTGTCCTCTTCAGCTGTGTGCATGCATGCTATCTTTTTTACCCTGAATTTAATTCTGTAGGCCGGAAAGCGAGGACAAAGGGATGCAGACAGGAGTACAAAGCGGGTGGAAGCATTAGGAAGCGGTCGGTTGGACGAAATTGGTGCAGGAGAAATGCCTCCTTTGTTATGCAGTCACGAGAGATTGTGTACCCATGTACAAGATTTGCTGATGAGAATCAATAGGACAGGCTATTAAGAAGCGACGACGTGGGCACATGTACGGGAAATGGCGAGCAGACAGTTTAGGTAGAAACCACTCAATTTGATTTTTGGCCGTGAAGAATTTCACTTTTTATTTTCACCGCACGGCAGACAGAAATCAGGCACAGATCAGTAGCATCGACGTGCTGGATTGCGTGACGTCGCCCCGTTTCTTCTCTTGAGACAAATCAGATGTGGGAATTCCTCCAAATAAACACATTCCTGCTGCTTGACTGCTGCGAACGTGCCGAAGGCAGATGGGCAGGTACGGGTAATGTGAGTTCGCACCAAGTTGGCAGACAGCCTTTGCGCTCTCCCCGATTGAATGTGGGGAGAAAGTCGAGATGGATTGTACATGCTTTTTAACGAGCTTCTCGCTATCATCTTGTTAGTTGCTCTGCTTGTTCCCCATTTGTTACTTGTTTTTTTCCTCCAGTCTCTCCTTCCAATTTTTCTTACCCTTCCCCTTCAATTTCCTCTGCCGACTCAAACCGTTTATTTCAACTACTATACACGACCGACATGATCAGCTTGATACTAGTTACATCGTTGCTGCTATTAAATACGTCTTTACTATTTACTCGGCCGGAACACATTTTCGCCTCCGCCTGCCTATCCAATAAGACAAATCACCCGCATGCCAACTGAATCACTCCCCCCTTCGATTACTCTGCGCCCGTAGCCTGGCAAAACAAAGGTAATAAGATTATTGGAGTAACAATTCAGCTGACACCTGCTTGCTCGCTTTGCACTTTTCCCTTTTCAAAAATGGTAAATTTTTACCCTCTTCACCACAAGGATCAGCTCCCCGTTGAGATGTTTAAGTTGTGGAAAATGGTGGTAGGAAATGGCGAAGCGCCGGAGCTCATGTAGGTTTCCCCTGCTGTACAACCTGGGATCATTTCGCGTAATAATCCTCGTTACCCTGCCCTGTAGTCTTGCTTTCGCTAGTACTCACGTACTGAGTCTTCGCAAATGTTTCACAAAACAGAGGTTGTTTGTGCAGCGTTGCAGTATTCGTGCTTCAATTGCCGGAGGATGGGAGGAAGAGACGAGAGCTAGGACGGAATATAATGTACGCCCTGTTATTGTACACAAAGAGAAAAGTTGAGTGAAAAATATTCAAGATTTATTCCCGCTCTGCTTTCCATCCTCGCTTACGAGCTAAAACAGGATAGGAAATACCAGCAAAGGGTCGGAGGAAATGGAGAAAAATTGATCACTCGTACAGAATATCTCAACTTTCATAAATAATCGCCAAGTAGAACCCGACCAGCTCCGCACTACCGCTGCTACCACTCCGCACCTCCATTGCTTGGAGCAGTGATCGTATAGCCATGGTTCAAGACTCAAGATGGTGGTACAGATGTCCACGCTCTTCCAGGAATGTAGACTTACGCACTTTCTCCGTACTATCTCTTCCTCCACAGATTTACTGTTTCTACACTAAGCCTGTTTCGTCATGGACTGTGATATCTCTTTCCCTTATTGCATTCATCGATCGCAACCTGTTTTCCTACGCTGGTCGTTCAGCAGCTACTATTCATTTTTCTATTCATACAGAGCGGCAGTGGCAGATATCATCGCAAAGCTCATCGATTCCATAATATTGCAATCACTTCCCCCATTTCCGCTCACACATTTCCCCACTATTTCTGTCATGAGGCGGTATTCGTACACGTGGTGAGTCTTTCATCTCCTCCTGCACCGTGCACATACATAACAAAGTCAGCGAATTCAGAACAAGTTGTACGAGACACGGTGATTCTGGCCGATTCTCGAACACGCAATTCTTCCACTCTGCTTCCTCCCGGCAGCGGACAGAGTTTATCTTTCTTCCCAATTCTCCTTATTACCCTCGTAGCCTATTTTATTGTTGGTATTGCTCGGTATAAATAACCGTTACGCTCATTGATGGGAGAGAACAAGTGTAATATTTGCTAGTAATTTCCACGTCGTCTTCCTCTTTCATTCTCATTAGAGCTAGTTTAGGTTGCCTATCTCGTCTGCTCTTTGATTTACGCCATCCCAGCCGAAACCCTTTCTCTTTCTTTCCCGCATACCCAATTTCTCTTAGTCGCTGTTAAATTTTCATTTCCACGAACGCTCTGCACGCCCCTGCTAAATCCCAACCTTCTCTCGCATGTCACCGACTTTCTCTCCCTCCACACGCCATTTTAAGAAATTCCAACTTTAGAAAAAAATCCTTGACTTGCTGCCCTGACTATTGTGTTTTGTACTTGATGTGAAAGAGTCTCGCTCTTGTTTGCCTCACGATTTCCGAGCACGCAAAAATAAACATGTGCAGGGAGACAGATAGGAAAAGCAGTGTCGTAAAACCTTGTCACATTTGGAACCCATATTATCCGCTTGGATGGCATGAAAGGTTGTCTCCTTAGCTAAATTTTGTTTTCTTAGCTTAAGCAAGCGGTGTCCAACGTTTGCTCTTACCACTGTCCTTGGGAAACTGCTACACAGACAGATGGAATAACAGGAAAAAACTGAATCCAGGCTACCTTATAAATCATGTAGGTAGCAGGATCACGTAATACGCAAAAAATTTCAACTCGTAACTTTCTCATTCGCCGTGTGCCAAACTTCGCACAGCTTTCACCACACTTCCCTCTCAATTGTAAACGTACAGATCGAATGAGTATTTCGCCATCAGCTAGGCCATATCTGCCGAAGATTCATTCCATACCTTGATTCTCTGTTAGAGGGTTTAAAAGTAACATAGTTCGTCCTAGTTTTCAAGGATAACTATGAAGGTATGCATGAAGTAAGTGCCGGATCTTCCGATTCTAGTGACACTCTCATGCATCATTATGTTGACAGACGGCTCCGCTTCCCAGATTGTTATTTTCTGTGCGTAAATCAATCTTCTGCAATGGAGAGAATCTCAAGAAAGTGGCGTCTCAAAAGCACATTAATGTTTCACAACTCAGAGACTAACAGCTTGCCTACTTTTGCTTGGCAATGGGGGACTCAAGCTTTGCTCACAGTCGGCAACTCGTTAATGGACACTGGATGCTGAAATAAGTGAGCTTCCCTACGGGTTTAAAAGAAAAGTGAATATTCATCCTTACTCAATATTGCATAAAGCCTGTCGACTAATCCTTGAACGGGGAGACACTCCTCCATCAATTTCTTATTCTTAGTTTAATTTCTCCTCTGCTCTTGATGCAAGTTTCTTTCTCTCGGACAAGCCGTCTAGAGTAATTTAAAATGCAACTTAGAGTACAGTTAGTGCTTCGAGTCATTAAAGTTTAACGGGAACTGAAAGCTCCGAGACCGGGCCTTCAAGATCACCTTCCTGTGCCTTGGCCTCATCCTGCATCAAAGGACATCATGACAGTCAAATGCCTTTCTGATGGCGGAACAGAAACTTGGCGTCTTCCAGCATGTTCCAGCAAAAACGCGATGCTCGTAAGGATGGGTGAGTACCTGGTGAAAAAGTCATTGTTTGTCAAGCGCCGGAGGACCTGTCCGGACGTGAAGCCATTGTTTACGTATTTAAAACAAAAAAGTTGTTTCTGAAAGGAATTCTTTGTTTTTTCCAGGAAAATATTATTTTTCTCCCGTTAACATCCAAGGCACGTCTCTGAGAAGGAGAGCTGTAGGAATCGATGGGAATTAAGCATAAATTTTCTACGACTCTCACAACAACTTGTGGTTGGGCTCGCCAGCTGGGTGCAACAAAGCTTTCACTCAAGTAATTTACTACAATGCTATTGTATATCAAGGGTATAATTACACTCTTAGTTGAATGAGCAAGATATATGACAAAACTTTTTTGGCGTAAAATTTATTGCCGTCCCATTCAAACTGCTGGAGCAAGGAAGAGTAATCTGCAGTCACTCCATGTCAAATTACATTGTTCTATCTCAACGGCAAATTCTGTAACAAGCTTGGTTTCAATATTCAAAAAAATCTCCCGCTCCAACTTTGCCCTACGCCATAAACTCTGTTAAAATCATCTAAAATGCAATTACCGGCAGCTTTCGCTCCTCGCTCATTCTCCCGTGTCCTCCTCCTGGAGATGTCTCTGTTATAAACGTTGCAGCAAACTTTGTGAGGGCAACGCATCCCATTTATATTTTTCCGAATGGGTTTCCGAAACCAAACCTAGCTGAGGAGAAGGGAGGGGTTGCTCAACTCTGAACAACATTTGTGTAAGATTAAATAAACTTGTGGGAAGAGGAACACTATTTATTCTCGGGATTGCGTCAAAATACTTGCTGAATTCAATTCCAACAGAGGAATCTAATCAAGCGTTCTGTGACTGCTGCGGTAGCCAAGTTTCTGCAAAGTTGAGCTAACTAACTAAATAAGTTGAAAATTGTTATGTGTATGTATATAAGCTGGAACAAGCCTCGTACTTTTGTAGGGACTACTACCCGGGAATTATTTCACCTTCCTTATCAAGCAAATGTCTATGGCGTGCATAACCTTGTGTTATGGTTCACAAGTTTTCCACCAAATTGTACTTCCTGGCCCTCCCCCGCTCCACCTGTGCAAGTTTCAAAAGCATCTGATCAGTGAAAAATATAGTGTCTGCCGAACCTGAAGCGGTGAACCAGAAAAACAGGATGCTCCAAAGCAAACATCAGACTTCGGTGAATCTACTTGACGAAAATTATCTTCAGTGCTTCCCACTTTGATAGGAAAACTCTGCTTTCATATCGTCAGCTTTAATCAGGCCGGCAAAGCCTAATCTCTCGCTCTATGCCGTCTATGCTGCAGTCAACTTTGAGAAGTTGCCTTTGGAAGCAATAAGTTTTCTTCCATCTCTGCTTCAGTACATTCAGTCAGTTGGGTAATCAGCAGGTCCTGTCCGAAAGATCCGCGACTAAAAGGGGACTTTGACTGTCACTCCGACTTCTGTTTGACATTTTGACCACAAATCAAGGACTAAGTGGGCTCTGGAGCAAGGCGGAATTCTGTCGTTTGGGAAATTATCAGTGAATTCTGATATTTAAATCTGAAGCGGCCGTCAATTTCAGAGGGAAAGAGTCAGTGATCCAGAAAAAGTTTAATGCTCTTCGCGGTGAAGAAGTAGTGCAGATGTAACTTTTTCATTTACCACCACGTCTGTGAATGACAGTCGGGATAATTTGTGCAGAGGCCAATTTCCGTGCAAATACTCTATAGCAATTCCCACCCTTTTCTTTTTCCTCCTGTCTATAAAGCATTTACTAGATGATCAGCATTAGCACTAATTATAATCCCCATGATTTATGCACACCACGAGCAAGACAGAAACAGACGTCGGTGATTTAGCATGTAAAACCTCGTTTCGTTTCCGAGATTTTCTCCTTCCCTTTGTTAATTATCTCCTCCGTTAGGCTTACCACATCATGAGAATTCGACTCGGAAAGACTTTCGCCTTCTGGTGCAGCTTCTGTACTAACACGAACAGCTGCCTTCTTACAACAGGGAGTGATACAGTCTCGTGAATAACTTTTACTTCCGTCCACAAAAAGGCTGCAATACACCGCACGCACCGGAAGAAGAGGAAACGAGGATTCGCTCATTGCCGTCCCCTTTCCCCGAATGCGGAGTATCGTCAACCACAAGCAATTTCACTTCATTCAAAATGACCATACGTGCGATGAGAGGCATTCAAGCCCCATTTCATTGCATTTTGTTTTCAGGCATGGGAATACGCTTGTATTCTATTCTCTTGATAAGTTTCGCCGTAAATTCCGTCATTTTGTAATCCTCCGGTCACTTTCCCATTCACATAGGTGGACTTTACATAAAGTCTGTGAAAACTTTATCCAGCCAATCATGACGCAGCAGCTCCACTAATGAGCCAGCGCACTTTCACTCTCTACTTTCGCATTCTACCGCTCTTCTCCTATCGTGCATGTCCGGAAGAGTACATCCTTTCCTTTGCCAGTCTGTGGAACATATCACATTTATCACAGCATGAATTCCTAGGCAACCCTCACTTTTTGGATTAGCTTTGTCTATCAGCTGAGAGGGAGGCTCCTGCTCTAAATTCAGCTGTTTTCGCCAAAACGTTTAATTACAGGCTACAAATCTCCCGCATTCGATGTCTCATTCATCCGCAATGGTTGCAAAGCGAGCCGTGTGGAACTTGTCTTTCCAGTACAGGGAAGATTTAGCTCAGCATTCTGCTTTCCCATTAACTCATGCCATTAATTTTAAAAAACAATTGCAACCGTTTACACAGTTGCTGGGATTTTATTACTGCCCATATAAAGAGCCGTCACTCTCACACTTTGTGCATGTAGGAGAGACAGCAACTTAAATTTTACTTGAGAGGTGGCGATGAAAATTGTAAATTATTATCATGAGTCTTTTATGCTGGGATTGTTACTAGTCCATGGAATACTTCAGCTCCTCGAGTCCATGTAACGAAGTACAGGAAATCGTCAGTCAGTCAGTTTAGCTTGAGAGAGCTCACGGACAGGATGCTGCCTTCAGGTCGTCTCTTGTTTGCTGCAAAAAGCCCACTATTGGCTCTTGTTTAGTGACTCCTCATAGCTATTCTGACTTACGAGCTTAAATTCGAGCCAATTTTAGCCACTCGCAAACCAGCCAGTTTGCAGGCATTTCGAGCTTCTGTACTATGAACTGCATACTTTTTCCTTTTCGCTTTCCTGATCGTATTTCATGAAGGGATTGCGTAATATAACTTTCGACTCGGAGTCTGGCTTTTGGCTCAGCCAGGTGAGTCTATAGTGTATCAGTTTCCTTTGAAGTTGAAAATAATAATGTTAGAGCTGAAGATGTTGGCAAGAGCGTTCGGCTTTTCAAGTCCGGGTAACCAGAGACGAGTGCGAGAAAGTAGCATTATTCGGATACAAAACAAGTGCAAGGTGAAAGTAGAATAGAACACAGGATAAGGGGGCATCCATTTCAACTGGGGACAGGTAGAATCTGTAAGCTTTCTTCCTCTCTCTCTCTCTCTCTCGCTCTGTTCCTTCCTCTACCGCTTTCATCGCTCACTCCGACGGTATATGTCACGTTACGAGAAGACATGAGCTTGTTTCCACAAGCCTTGTTTCTTTTTGTTGCTGAAAAGGTTCACAATCGCTCGCATTTCAACCACGTATAAAGCTTAGCTTTCTCTCACTCGAACATCATTAAAGAGCTGTTTAATTCAGCAAGCTGGTAAGCTACTGAATATTGTAAGACTTGTTTACCCAGGCAATTACTTTGTGGTTTCTACTCAAGACAGTTCTGCGAATAGCGTTCTCTTCATTTCATCGCGCTTCCTTCTCTGCGTCCCATTTTACATGACATTCTCCAGTTTCTTCCGTGTTTTCCTTTCCGAATTCTCCATCTTCATTAGGACAACTACACTGGAGTCTGGCAGAGCTCATACGCCGCCCGCCACTATCTTATTCTCTCAGAGCCCTGGTCATAATAAAAGTCATTCCTTGGAAGATAATCTCGGCAAAGTTCAACTGCCAAGAATTGTCACTTTGCAGTGCTGACTTTGGTGAAAGTAGCGTGGAGGAAAGTTAACACACGTTCCTTGGTGACATGGATCCCACGGAGTTGCCGCCACAAATGGCAGGTTTTCGATTTCTCCTCCGCATCCTCCAGCTCAGCTCTCACAGCGAGAACATTTAATTCCTCGTCCCATTATGCGGTTCTGCCACTCCAAAATCCTCATCTCAGCCCGTATCAGCAACTACGTTCCTAATTTCACCACTTCCACATCATCATCTTACTTCCAATTTGTATTCTGGATTTTAATGCATACGACATAGTTTTCTCATTCTTCTCTCCTCAACCTCTGCATCATCAGCTGCAATCCTTCTAGTTCATTCCTACAAACATTTGCGTTTGTCATTCATCCTGTACATGTGCCACACGGTCTCAGTGTAAACTCGATCCCAATTTTCCCAGCCCTCTTCAGCTATATTTCGGGCCTTTTCTCACACCTTGTATTTTCCAGACTTCAGATTACAGTAGTTTGCTCTATACTCACTTTCCTCTGTGTCCCCTCTTTCTCTCTCTCTCTATTTTTGCAACTTGAATAGCAAACGCGCGAAACCAGCCCTTTCAACCCGAATAATCCTCCCTTCCGCATCTCTTCCTTCAATATTTATCATCTTCCTTATTGTTTATTTCCCGTCTCGACTTCCTTCTTTCAATTATAATCTCTTCCTCGTCCTTTTTCCTCCAGGATAAGTGATATGCACAAGCTATTCAGTCAGCTTCCTTCCTGCTTCATGACCAGCGTCTTCTTCTCACACCCTTTCTTATTCCATTGTCACAGCAATTACTTCCACAAGACTTTCTATCCTCTTTTGCTGGTGATCTCCTATTGCAGAGATGCACCCAAGACTCGTGATTCCAAATTTTCATTATAAGAACGCTTCATTTTAAAGAACTTTTTCCTCATTCCTTGTACTCCATCCAGTACTGATTTTCCACAGTGTCCTCTCTACTGGCTCTAAATTCTTAATTATTTTACAAGCCTTTTTTGATTCACAGAGGAAGCTTAAATGCTCCAATGCTCGTCATCATCATTACTGTAATCTGCGGTCGTGGTTTAAACTTGGCGTTTCAAATCCAAGTCCGTGTTTTTTGTCTACTTCTAGCAAGGAATGTCCTCATCCTTCGTCTCCAAAAAGTTACTTTTCTGCTACTTTGATTTTGATCCCTGGTTAAAAATCAACGAGTGCAATGTCATCAGATGATCTTTGTTGTACGTTCTCATTTCTCTTACTGACGTCAACTTTAGCATAAGTTTAGTTCAATGGAATGGTTCAAGTCCTCGAAATTTCTTTCATGGATTCGCTATTCCAAGGGAACCATTCCTTTTTGAGATGGTAACAAAACTTATTAATTTGTTCCAATGTGATACTTGGCGACGAAAGTGGATTTGAACACACAATACCTATCCTGCGATCCTTTACCTGTGGACGTCAAAAACACGGCTGACAAGACTTTTTTACTGGATTTTCCATTTCAACCTTATGAATGTTCTATTGAGAATGTTTGACAAAGTGAACCGTGTCTAAAAGAAAGACAATGGCAAAAACACTCTGATTGGAATAATTAACTCGTGTGAAAAAAAGGCAAGGAGTTGGAAGAAGCCGTACGAGTGAAGATGTATCAGCACACTTTCGCCTCTTTTGTTTGACTTTCATGCCGTGATGAACACGTGTAGGAGGAGATGGAAGGAATCAATTCTCTTCTGGCAGCAGCAGTCCGGTCTTACGGCTTTCGCTTTTTTCCCAACTTTCATCCAAAGCTACCACTACTGTTCATTTTCTGAAAGAGACTCGCTTCTTTTTATGCATCGTAAAGCAAATTTTTATCTAAAATCTCAACACCTTTTCATCACGCAAGCAAAGGTTGTGAGGAAAGTCAAAAAATTCTTTCTATTACTCTGCCTATTTCGTTTTCCTGCACGAATTTGGCTACAACCCCAACCGTTTCCGTCCTCGTTCCTTTATCTTGGCAACAATTCGAGGAAGGACTGGAATGGATAGTTGGATGAGGAGCGCTTGGTTGATGCCCATGCATTTGCTCGGAGAATATAATTTCCGTCGTATTTCATCTTCGCTTGTACTCACGTCAAGGTCTGGCAGAGGCCTATTAAAAAGAAGAGTACTGACACAGGAGATGAGATAAGAGACGCTCGTAGGGGTCCCGCTTTGACTACATTAGGCAATCTCCTACTAATTGTTATTCTCTTCCTCATCGTAATTTGAGTGGTTTGTTAAAAAGTTTCTGATGAATTCGCGCAGTGTGACGACGCACCCCCCCCCCCCAGCCAGCAGGAAGTCGGCGGTGTGTGGAGAACAGCCGGGTTGCGTTTCGAACATCCTCCCACGTCTTCACGTTTTCCAGGCAGCTCAACAGTCCCGTCGTCATGACGGAATCTGAGTTGTGTCAAGGAAAAGTACGGCTTCCAGCTGCTTCGCTGCTCCACTTTCGTGTCAGACATCTCCGCAAACCACAAAAAGATAAGAGGAGCAAAAAGTCGGACGAGAGGCAAAAATCAAGCACCGTCAAGATCATGTGCACCATCACAAGTCAGCCCGGCGAGCAGGACAGCCGTTTACTTGACTTTGAAACGGAAGAAAGGTTTCAGAGATGAACGCGTTTTCGTTCAACATGACATACCAGATGGATTCCGTCCTTACCCCTTTAACCTTTTACCACAATGCGGTATACTGTGGGGCGTCTTCCTTGTTCTTCCCTAAGCGCTTTCTCTCTCTCTCAATTTCTCTGTCTCTCTCTCTCTCTTTCTCCATCTCACACAGACCGGATGGTGTAAACGTAAACTGCATGTGGGGTGCGATCTATTTAAGCTTAAACGTCTGGACTGTCTCGCTCTATTTTGGTGAGACATGAGACGGTGTTATGTGTGAGCGATATAACTGCGTCGCATTTCAACTTCAGCATGTCGGGTGACCATTTGTATTCCAAGTACGTCTTTGTATCGTATTCAGAGTCGGTATACCAGGAGCGCCAAGTATGTGAAAAAAGCACTTAATGTTTCCCCAGAAATTACTACTTACTTATTCACTTACCCCCCTCCAGTGTTCATGAATAGCTGGCCAAATTCACCATTCATTTCAACCGATTTGAACACACCTTATAGCTGTATCACAAAAACACTTCTCTCTCACACTTCCTTGTCTTGGAATTCCTTCTTCATCTTTCACTCGGGAACTATTGTGTGCCCGCCTTCAAATATCTTTTTGTCCTCAGCTCTCTCAGGTTAACCTTCTTCCTCTCCCTTGACGCTCTCACAACGCTACAAATTAATCCATGCTTCTCAGTTTCATATTTTTCATCCACCTCAGTCCAAATATAGCCAGCCTTCTTTCCATAGTGCTCCACAGCTTCCGCTCCTTTCACCCACCACCATCAGCCTCTTCATCACGTTTTACGGCACTGTGCTGTGACTTAGCATATCTTGGCATTTCACTTCCGGTCTTTTTTCCTACTCATGCGCTCCAGCTCAAGGACCTAGTATGTAATCTTGTGAACGCAGATTTTCTAGTCTCACTAAGATCAATAGAATAATTTGCTAACCAAACATTTTTTCCTGGCGGAACTAAAGGGAATTCTCTTCCATATCTCCTCCCCGTTGATTAACTGAAGCATCATGTGCCAGGAGGTGGGGGAGGCTAATCCAGTTTTTATATGTCAACAAGAAAAGCTCGAACCTTGTTCTGTCGTAATGAAGCACGTAAAATTTACGCGACGTTCGGATCCAAGTATGTTACTGACATTTCAAAATTTTCGTCTCCGCTCCTCGCATTTGCCTCTACATATGGCTAGAATCTGTGTGATCTGCCGGAGGATTTGCCACTTTACCACTTCGCTCTTTGTGGCGCTACTCTTCTTTTGAGTCATTGCTTTATTTCTGTCGGCCTTCGGTCTTTCTTCCCAAACGTGCATAAGTTAGCTCAAGTTCCCATTTAGAAGCATAAGAAAAGCCTTTTATGCCCTTCAGATTTTATGCTCCCGTCTTTGACTCGCTTCTCTGTAACATTTTATGAAACCTGGAATCCTTCCCCTGGCACAGCTACATGATTCAAAGGAGCAGCTTCTCAAAGCCATGGCCGTCGCATCCTCTCAACTCCGAAAAGCTTAGCAAGTACCAACTAGCCGTATGTACCACCTCTGTTCCATCCCTCGAGCTTAATTCTTAAGCAGTAAATTCACCAGGTAGCGAGAAATATGGAGCTCATTTTATGCATAAATTCGCCTAACGCCCCCGGCTGTCGATGCTTGTGTATTTCCTGTACACGAATAATTTAACGGGATTGTACGAAAGGGCGAATTCGCGTGTCTCGCACTGGCAAAGCCACCA
>VRMD01002492.1:0-13140 GCA_009872375.1 Sminthurides bifidus | reverse complement strand
AAGCGTAATTAACATTCAGAGGAACCGAAACGGGGTTTGTGTTTGTGAGATTCATTTATTGTGCCTTATTTCAAAGCATTAATCGTTTACTTTCACTTTTCATGAAACACACGCCTCACACTTTAACCGACCGCAGGCATTCAGAAACGAATCACCTGGTTATGGCATACCTGGTTATGGCGCACATACGACTCGTACAACCGTGCGAGATCTCCATCCCCGTGAAGACAAGGCTCTCGCCCCACATCTCGTTACGGCCGGCCGACGTCGCTAAATAGTTCCCCTACCCACCAGGAGAGAACATACCAGCAGGGATCATCTTTCTATGATCAGCATAACTCATATCCAAATCGAGTTCAGTCTCGCCAAAGCACGTTAACTTTGAATCAAACATAGTACAGTGTTATGAGCAGCCCGGCCAAGTAAACACTATGAGCCTAGAGACTGAGCTCATCTCTTCAGACGAGGAGGAGCAGCAAAATCTGATGAGCATAATGAACCTCCCCGCCTGCTCTGCTCCAGCACTAATCGCCTACGCAGATACTAACAAATTCACAGGCAAACAAGGCGGTCTCGTGTTGTTGGAAATTAAGGTGGAGAACACTAAATTTACAGTTCTGCTTGACTCTGGCAGCAGCTTTTCTGTGATCTCGCATAATGCTTTGCTCATGCTGGAGCACCCACCGATAATACTGTAACGCGGGTACATGTGCAAGAGTGCATGTACCTAAACCGAGCTTTTAAGTAAAGCTACTCAGCGTAGATCTCGGGCAGTGCTTCTGCCCTAGGCGAATAAACAACAGCTCTCTCTCAATCTCAACTCTGGTTCACGTTCATTAATTATCATCGTCCACGTATGTACGCAACGGATTGATATTGTTCACATGGTGGCCCATGAGTGTTTAAATTTCCTTTATACGCTCGTAACCCACCTTCAATTTTAGTTTTAATCCCTTTTTTCCTTAAGCCGCTTAAGGCTTAGCAGTGTTTTTGTTTTTTAACGTGTGCCTGATAAAACTTGGTGACGACTTCGGCGGTGGACTCTGCCCACGGCGCCACAAGCTTCAGTCTATTACTAACACCTCTCATTCTTCTTGGGGTAACCCGGCTACGAAGTCCCAGTTCACCTCTTCCGAAAGTGCTGCAGCCGAAGACATAAGAACTCATCCGGTCGACCATCTTCACTTCAAAGGCAGATTAGTCAATCGTTTGAGCTCATTTTATTCCCGCTCGCGATGGTAGTTTACTTCTAGTAAACGCAGGGCAATTCGAGATAGCCAAATAGCCATCGCCATAGCAAAGTCCCGTAAGGGCATCGGCTTCATATTCTCTCTCATTCAGGCCTAGCTAGCACTTTCTCTCGGCCGCTCTTACTCCATGTATAGTAAGCGCGGCACACCCCCAGATTTCGGCCCCGAAGACCTCGTAAAAGTCGAAAAAGCAGCAAGGAGCAGTAAGAGCTCCGCTAACACCTGTCTAGAAATTGTCGTTTCGGTTCACGCTCAGGATTACGATACTTTCATAGACCCCTCTGTACACGAATGGGTTGCTAATCCCTGTTCTTCTTCTGGATCCACTCAACCCTCACAACTGGCCGCAGATACATCCGTTACGTCAAGCGCATCTAGCTCATCCACCGTTGTAGGTGACGCTACAGTTATTCACTTATCCTTTGACTCTGACTCACACACGGGAGACGCTAGTCATTCTAGTGCGGGACGGAGTTCACCAGCAGCCCAATTCAGATCCTTCAGATCAGGCGGACCAAGAGAAAGCACAGGCTCTCCCCTCTTTCATTGAGTTACTTTCTAGCCTTTACCTTAAAGGAAGAGACCATCGCACTCCTCACGAAGAGCAAACGGTTGCAATTTTAGAGGACGCATTAGGTTTTGCAACCGTTGGCCAAGCACGAAAAGAGTACACGGAACAGGGCTGAAGGAGCACGCACGTCACGATCAAGGCATTCTTCCGGTTGCTCATCTCCTCCGCTTTCACCAACTTTCCCTGCTCCTTCTATAGATCCATCAGAATTACTCATAGCCGCCGCCTTGCAAGACAGCATGAATCCGTCAGTCGCTTCACTGACCAGTGTAACAAAGTTTGACCCAGACGTCGACAACGTCGACGACTTTCTGGCACGTTTTGAAATGTTGGCAACCACTTTCAAGCTTGATGATGCCTCTAAAGTCAAGCACTTCAAGATTTACCTTGGATCAGTGGCGAGATTTACCTGTGATGTGCTACAAGCGGCTTTCAAAACCGCTTTCGCCAAGAATTCTGCGGCATTGGAAGCTAGCGTAAGAAACCGTAAAATGGCTGCCCTTGAGAACGTAATGGGCTACTTCTTTGATATGCTTCGAAAATGCCAAAAATTTGACCCCAACATGAGATGACAGGAAACCAGCGGGAGCATATTTTAACCTGTTGAGTACCATCCGTGCGCGTGTGAACGTTTAAAACACAAATGCACAGGCCCAAGCGATCACGGATGATCGTATTGAAAAACGGTCGCTATGACTATCCGTGCACGGATGCACGGTGTTATTGTTTGTTTTGCAGCCCAAACGTGCACGGATGATCGTGTGTATTTACTCCTCCATGGCCCAGCCGATCGTATACGCACGATCGCGTATTTTGTAGTTAATTTTGCATGTTTTCGCAAAATATGGTCCATAAAAATGGGAGACGGAAGCGATAGTGACATTTATAGCATTAGAGGCAGTGATAATGAGGCAGTATGGAGTACAGACGACCCGGATTCAGATTTAGAAGATGATCTAGACGTAGGTAACTGGGATGAATATTCTACAGATTCCACGTACGTCAGATTTTTCGTCTTACAGTTGTCCGCCTCAACTTAGAATACCTGTGACAAGTGAATCAACACCTTTGGAAATCCTCAAAGAATTTCTCAGTGACAGCGTTATCAGAATTGTGGCGGAGCAGACTAATTTGTATGCAAAACAGAACCATAAAAGTGGGTCTAAAGAAGTTTGGCATGACGTTGATCAGCGGGAAATGTGGTGTTTCTTCGGTCTTTCAATACTTATGGGAATAAATAGACGACCCTCAATTAAAGACTACTGGAGCACCAATGAATTACTGCACTCTCAGATTTTTGCAAAAATCATGCCAAGAAATCTATACGAGAAAATCCTTTACAACTTTCATCTAACTGACAACTCCAAGGAAATCAATACGCAGCCGCAGCAGCGCTTACACAAGTTTGGAACCTTCTTGACAGGCATCACAGAATACTTCAACGGAGCTGTCATTGCTGGTAAAGATGTCTGTATAGATGAAAGTTTGTTGCTGTTCAAAGGCCGATTATCGTTTCAGCAGTTTATTCCTACCAAGCGCTCTCGATTTAGAATCAAATTTTTCGTACTCGTGGATTGTCAAACAAAGCTAATCCTTCATCTAATTCCCTACGTTGGAAGTCAAACTGCCATCAATCAAGACCAAGTAAAGAAATTTGGATATGGTGCAGCTATGGTTTTACAGCTAATGAATCCTCTATTTGGAGAAGGGAGAAGAGTGATTGTGGATAATTGGTTTAATTCCCCATTGCTAGCTGCGAAGCTTTTGAAAGAGAAAACGTTTCTACTTGGAACAGTAGAAAAAATAGAAAATTTTTACTAAGAATGGATCAAAAATTGCAGAAAAACGAAGCTGAGGCTCGGGTTCAGAACGGAATTGTAATTGAAAGGTGAGAAATTGTAGCAATTCTTCTTAAATTGGAACTAAATTGGAACAGATTCATAATGTCGAATAAGCGGTTACAATTTCATGATAAATTTTTAAGGTGGAGGGATAGAAAGGATGTGATGGTGCTCAGTTCTGGAATGTCTCATGAGATGAAAGAAATTGAAACACGGAGAAATGCGATAAAGACGAAGCCTCTTACGATTTTAGCATACAACGAGCTTATGGGTGGTGTGGATGACGTAAACCGAACACTTGAGCCGTACACTTTAAAAAGAAATCCGATTAAATGGTACTTATTCTTCTCTACATTGGCCTAAAGCTGTAGTATTTAAGTCAAATCTAAACTGCTTGGATTTTTCATCTTGTTGATCTTTGCGTGTACAATGCTTACAGAGTTTACCAAAGATTCAAGCCTGACTACCGGTACAAGGACTTCATGCTAAAACTGACGAGAGAGATATTTGATCAGAATCTCGTGAAAATTAGGAATGTCTCTGCTCCAACTGTCTCAATCGACCGACTTGTAGGGATTCACTTGCTTTAGAGCAGCCAAAAGAAAACATTGTATTGTTTGTGATGCTACTACACACTACTATTGTCGAAATTGTAACTTATCTATTTGTATTAAGGGTGAGGAGGATAATTGTTTCTATGCTTATCATTCATTTCAATCGCTACCAGAAAAAAGGCAGCCTGTTAAGCTACGTCTGCGGCCTCGTAATGGGAAAGAGAATACTTCGAAATAAAGTTCAAAATAAGTATTTAAATACTGATTAAAATCACGAGCACAGGTGTCTCAATAAGACCATTCTAGACGGTTAAGCTCATCTAGTGACACAAGGTATCCAGAATATGACGCAGAACTTGTCTTGCTGCCTTCGTCAGGAAAAGCGCCTCTGATTATTTCGGTCACAACTTCAGGGTATAAAAGTCTACGTCCACCTCCAATCTTGTAAATTTTGCACAAGGAGTAGATGGACTTGTAGACCATATAACGCTTTTCTTTGTTGGTTTTGCTTGGCGAAAACCCGACATGAAAGAGTTCATGCCTCAAACCTATGGCACATGCTCTGCGAATGAAAAGCACATAGCCCTTGTAATTTTAAGTAAAACACGATGGTAAATAAGGCTAAGGCTAGTATAAGTTATTTGAAAATTTTATGTGATGTCACAGAACAGTTTTTAGTTACCTGTAGCGTGCAGATAAGGATTCTAGATCCTTTAAATGTTTGCCATTGTGGTCGACTGGTGGCGAATATTAATGAGAAAGTTATAGGATATTGAAGAAACAACAATCTGAATTAATGAAAAACTTTAGTTCAGCCTTCCTTTTGCAAAACGGGAAACAGCTCTGGGCCCACGTGAATGCAACTGAGTTGAGAGTGCGGGCTTGAGAATTCAACTTGTAGTGTTGATTCTCGTCCCTCGTTGTTTCTGAACCCATAGCAACGCAGTCTACAGTTACTAATTTTAGCCGGAGATATGGTGCTCAACAGGTTAAGAGGCTTGGCTCCAAATGTTTCAAGGGTAGCTGGCACTAAGGAGGCAGAATCTACGAGTAAAGACAAGCTTTTAGATTTTCTCAAGCGCGTAACTCACAGCAAAGATGTGTCCGGTTGCAATTACACAGACTTTGAGTCCTCTGCCCTGCAGAACCTTCAGGTTGCCGTTGGCAACCTAATTTCTGAACTTCTACTCCCGCTGCTGTTGGCAATAATTACAATTGGAATCCACGCAATTCGGAGCCCCGTAATCAAACTAACAGGGCCTAACAATCAAGGCCAGTACCAACCCGGTTCCGTACCGCAGTGCCAACCACAAAACCGTCAGTCTTATGGCGGGCGAAATCAAGGGCAGGAGCAACTTTATTGCTCCTACTGCCAAAATCCTGGGCACAAGATTCAGCAATGTCCCAAAGAAAGCTGTCGCTATTCAAAAAACTTCAAAGCCGGCCGTGGAGGACGGCCGCGCCAATAAATCCTCCAATGAGTCTCCTAACAGTGTGCACCATTGGCGATGGAACTTGCTTTGTTGAAATAAAACTCAGGAAATAAGTTTTACTGGATACTGGTGCCGCTTCAACTCTCATTTCCATTCCAACCACCACCTTCTAAATAGGCTTTTGTTCTAGCGGATGGCTCTTGAGTCCGTCCTTTAGGACAAGTGAACCTACGACTAAATTTTCTGACTGCGACCTTTGTCCAGCCAGCATTAGTTCTTGATCAGCTACATCCGCCAGCAATCCTCGGGAATGATTTCTTACGACACAAGATTGTCTTTGATTACGAAAAGTTTACAATCTCTTCTCCACGACTGCCGCCATACGAATTTACGGTTCAGGGAAACTTCTTACCCTCTGTCAACATAGACCCTTTGACAATGCCGCTACGCTGTGTTTTACCAGCTTCCATCATAATTCCAGCTCATACTATGTGCAAACATCGGGTCATCATTCCATCTATCTTACAACAAAGCAGTAATGTTGCTTTACAGTCATCTCCCTTGCTCGCAGCTTCGTTCTCTTTGATTATACCTGCTTGCCTCCTCGACCTTTCACATCCTGTGCTCCTAATCTCTAATCCTACCCCTAATCGCATTTCTCTGTCAGCTCAATTTCACCTCGGCGTCTTGGATGCCGATTTACAACTTATCCCTATGGCTTCCAGTTTTCTGCAATTTGTTTTCAACCCAATTTGCCCACAGTCAGCTCTGTACCCATCCAGTTCAACATTAACAGAGATCTCTCCGAGGACCATAAACAGCAGCTGTTGAAAATGCTCAATGAATTCCGTGATTGTTTTGCTACGGATCTTTCCAGCCTGGGCGATTGCGAGCTGCATCCCATGCACCTACACACAGCACCAGATCAGTCACCTATATACTGTCCACCTTTTCGCGCTGTCCCGGCAGAGCGACAGGAAATAAATCCCCAAATTAGCGAGCTGATCAAATATGGCATACTGGAAGAAACAACTAGTGACTGTAGCGCACCTGTCTTTTTGGTCGGAAAGAAAGACTCCACTTATCGCTTGGTAGTAAACTACACGAAACATAACTCTGCCATGACCAAAGACCGCTTCCCTACGCCGACCACGCAGTCGGTGCTCGATACCTTGAATGCCGCCAAATATTATAGCACCGCTGTCCTTTATTCAGGCTACTGGCAAACGGCAATGCATCCCGACACGAAGCACAAAGCCGCTATGATCACACAGAACGGTTCCCTTTGGCCTTTGCAATGCACCAAGCTCCCTTAGCCGCATCTTAACAAAAGTATTAGGCAATGTAAGATTCAACAACGGGATTGTCAACTACCTAGATGACTTGATCTGTTGCGCACCCAACAATGAACCAGAAACTAGCCCACTTGCGTCTACTCTTCCAGCAAATGCGCAAGTATGTTCTCACGCTGAACCCCAAGAAATGCTTTTGGGCAATGTACGAAGTGGAAATTCGCGAATATCCAACACCTGTGAATCTCAAACAGGCACGGCAGTTTTACGGGTTAGCCGGTTGGCTACGCCGTTTTATTCCTCAATTCAGCATTATAGGAAACCTCATCTCCGAACTTTGGAAAAAGTATGCTCGGTTCCACTGGGGACCTCATCAGCAGGCTGCAATCGAGCCCTTGAAGCAGGCACTGTACTCTAATGACATAATCCTTCAACATCCTGACGTAAACAGTCCTTTCCATGTGTTTGGAGGCGCTAGCGCTATTGGGTTCGGTGGGATTCTCAAACAAGCTTGCCCCAATCCTGGCGTGCTCAAGGTAGTTGCATACACTTCTAGAAAATGTACACCTGGCGAATCCCGCTATTCAGCGACTGAAAAAGAGTTAGCTTGCTTCGTATAGTTGTTCAAATATTGGCGTCCGTACCTATGGCAAGCATCTAACATCTTGTTGTACACCGCTCATCATAGCCTTTGCTACGCAGTTTAACTTGACAATCCGAATGCACACATCACTAAATTTTCTCTATACCTGCAGCAATTATGACAACTTGCTCTTCTTCACATCTCCACTCGGTGACAAAAGATTAGTCATCCCTGAAGCTGTCAAGCCTTTGCTGCTTGAATCAGCTCATGATGCTGTCACAGCTGGCCACTTGGGTTATGCTAAAATCTTGAGTCGCATCAAGTCACAATATTTCTGGCCAACTATAAATGCTGATGTATTTCGCTACGTCAACACATGCCGAACTTGCCAAGCTGGAGAGCATCCTACCCCAAAGCAGAAGGGAGAATTACATTTGATTCGGGTACATACTTGCAATGAGATGTGGGGTATCGATCTACTCGGTCCATTCCCAACGGGCGTCAACGGTCCAAAGTACTGCATAGTTGCAACTGAATATCCTTACTCGTTATGCCAAAGAGAAGTGCATTCCTACAATAGAGGCTCATCACATCGCTACTTTCCTCATTGAGGAAATCATCATGGTCCATGGTCCATTCAAGTATCTCTTAAGTGACAACGGAAGCGAATTCGCAAATCATGTGGTCTCAGCAATTCGTGCTCAAATCCATGCGGTTCACGAGAAAACATTCCAAGCACAAGCAAATGGTCTGGTCGAACGCGCTAATAAAACAATAGCACAAATGCTGTCAATGTACATTACGGACAAGGAAAGACAATGGTTAAAACTGATTCCGTTCCTCATCCATGCATACAATACGGCAGCTCACTCAGTCGTCAAAATTACTCCTTATGAGGCATTTTTCAATCGTCCTGTAATTGCTGACTTTGACCATTTGCTTGGATAAATTCCACTGGTATCGAAAACGGCCGACGTCAACGCGATCGCAGAAGCTTGCAAGCTACGCATTACTGCGCGTAAGGATTACAATAAGTCCTATTACGATAAGAAATTGACGTTGTTCGCGTCAACATTCCTTTCCGTAAAATAGGATTTGCAGAGAAACTACTCAGCAGATGGCTAGGACCATTTAGAATCACCAAAATTGATGAAAGTTTGAATTGTTTCTTAGAAGCTATCATTCCGTTAGGGAAACGTAATGTTTATAAGGCACATTTCTTCCAACTTAAACTACTTCCACAGAGAGAAGATACATGGTTACAAGAGCCCAATTGTTATTCGTTTGACCCTTCGGAATGTTGTGTCAGCATAGATAATCCTAGTTCTGAGAATCACGAGCAATCCCCATCAGCTCAGTCATTCAGTCCGGTACCAGCAGCTGTTCGACGCAGCCCTCGTCAACCCAAGCCAATTTTTAAAACTGAGAAACTAAAAGACTTTGTTGTTAATTGATTCACTCATTTGACCTAGTTCTCCTGACATCTTGGCATCCGCTGTTATCTTCCTCGTACTACTTTCCTCTTTGCCCGCCATTCGACCGACCCGACCGTTAGTTGCAGCTGTCGGCAAAGCTTCTTTGGCTTCCCTCACCAAAGCGGGACCAGCCCGACCAAGTCGGGAAATCCGTCGTAATTGGAGGCTCATTCGCCGCCGCCGACGCTGTCGCTGACCATCTCGTCCCTACCTCTAACAATCAGGTGATTGTCCATCACTATCCGCCCTTTGTTGGATCTTAAGCCGATACTTGGCGTCCTGTTCCACATCAAACCTTCTATGGTGGACCACAACCACAAATCGCGACCGCAACTTCCACCCCGGGACCTGTCATCACCCTGGAGGACTCCAACGGCCCACTCCGTGTGATTGTTTTTATCCTCGTCATTCTCGTCTCTACCCTTGGGGGAAAAGTCGGTATTGACATCTATAGGAGCAAGTGCCAGGGTAAGCAAGCCTCCACGCCGTCAGTGAATGTCACTTTCCAGCGTTCTCCTCTTCAGAAGGAGCTCAATTAGTGCTTAGTTATAATTAGTAGAGCCCGGATTTTTATGCAGTTTTTTCGGCCCAAATATGCAACAAAATATTCCATTTCTAGACCGATTTATGCACGAAAATATGCAGAAATATTTCGAAATATTCCGCATTTTTCTTCTTTAATTATAGAAATGGCAATGATATCATTGTCTGTAAGTGTAAATCTCTCTTAAAATTTAATTGATACAGTTTGTAGCTATAATCTACGGCAAATTTAACTTAACATTTTACCTACAAAGCAAAGGCAATTTCCTCAATGGCACTGTGGTCTCTGCCGCTCTTAACGTTGGGTTCTGAAAGGCCAATAAGGCGTTTAGAAGACTATCTATCAGAGTCTCACTTAATGATTTTCATAAATTATCCCTACACGCGTCCGAAATATGGTCAGAAACCCGTTAGGCGCCTAAAATACAGGAATATTCCATATTTCATCCATTATGTCAAAATATGCAAGTTTCCGTAAATATGCAAAAATATGCAATTTGAAATTGTGATTTTTTTACTTCTTTAGGCACGTTACGAATGATTACGAAGAATGAGCTCCATCGGATGCGTAGAAAAAAACATGCAATGTCATAAGCATCCGGGCTCTAATAATAAGTGTGTGTGAATCGGTATAAAGGATAACTGGTTCCCTGCACTCTTTTCCATTCTCTCCTCAACCTTACAACCATCCACATGTCCTTTCTCTTCGTTACCAAACTTGATCCGGAGTTCGCTACCTAAATTGTTTTCTCTTTTAATTTTTTTTCGGTGGATCGGTCATGGCTCATCAGCACCGTGCTCTGCACCAAGTCCGCTTGGAGCCTGACAGTCATTTCTACGGGCTCCGCCACAACTCTGTAACCTCATCGGTACACCGCCTCGTCATTGACCGGCCAGCCTACGTGGAGCGCAATGCCTTCCTCAATCTCACAATCCGGTAACTTCTCAACCACGCTGGTGTGTCCTTTGTGACCACGGACCAAAGCATTGCCATGAACTTCCAGGCGCCAGATCATCCTCTGGAATTGGTCTTCCGCACTAAACTTCCGATTACTTGGGACTTACAAGGCGCTCTCTACGTCATGCCACAGTGGCGTTTTCTCACAGCCCACGCTCCACCTGTCGTGCCCGCTGACCGACCTCCGCCTCGTCGCCAATTTTGCCCTCTCGTCCATAACAGCAACACGGAGAACCGGTCACCAGGTAGATCCTATCGCCATCGCCAACAGCGGAACCCGTCTCCTCCGCAGCAGCCTCGGTCACCGCGCATTGTGGTGCAGATTCCTCCGGATTCTCCACCTCCAAGATACTCTCCTGCTGGCTCTCCACCACCTTACGACGCCGTGAATTCACCGCCCGGCTCTCCTACTCCTTCGTCTCCTCGCCTCTACCGTCGCCGTCGGGTTACCCCTCTCTCCGAATTGAATTAATCTTGTGCCAGCAATGCTTGTGCTCATCTGACCACACATGTACTGTAAGTGATAGTTTATCTTACCATTTGTTACTTTTACTGGCTTCATTGCCCTCCGATTCTGCACAGACTTTGTCTGTCAGGTACTGTTAAAGTTACAATTTTACTTTCCTAGCTCTATTCGATTGCGGACTCCGAGCTCTGCTCCATCCTGCTCATTTTGTTTACATTACATTTTACTCGTTCCTGTTTCTTTATTTACATTACAAAATGTTTTTTGAGACATATACTTAATCCTCATTGTTGAGGAAAACAATCTATCGATCATAGGGGGATGTAACGCGTGTGCATGTGCAAGAGTGCATGTACCGAAATCGAGCTTTTAAGTAAAGCTACTCAGCGTCGATCTCGGGCAGTGCTTCTATCTTAGGCGAATAAACAACAGCTCTCTCTCTCACTCTCAACTCTGGTTCACGTCCATTTATTATCATCGTCCACGTATACATATAACGGATAGATATTGTTCACAATACACACCTTGCCAGAATTCTTTCAATACAAAAGCTTTGACGTCTCCACGCTCAAGATAACAGGCAGAACTAAGCTTTTAGTAGCTTAAGATGACGAGGTACCTGACTTGGTGGAACTCAAGGTCGGCAACTTCGAGATAAGCGATTTCCAAGTAATACTCGGCAACAAGTACAGCCGCATGAAGGAGTTGGAATTCTCCTACCCCTACCAATTCATCTCCTTTACGGCTGAAAGTTTCTAGTTCCAAAACGGCACATGCAGTCTCGTGACTTCCAAGTATCGCTTACCTTTCACTTTCTCAATCTCAGAATTGCAATCTAAACTGAAACGCGAAAAGGCAAGGCCCGAGAGCAGAGTTTCAATAATGAAACAGAACAACAAACAGACATCAAAGTCACTAACGTGTCCATTAGACAGCTCGTGCAAGAAAACGAAAGGCCTACGGTATTCAAACAAGAGGAGTTAGATGCGCTTAACATCTCGCCTGCACTTTCACTGGAGCAAAGGAACGAAGTTCTAGAAATTGTCAAACAGTATAGGCAGCAATTTTCATTCTCATCCTATGAAATCGTATGCCGCAATAAATCCAAAATTTCAATCGAGCTGGTGGGCAAAGATCCTGTGCAATTAAGACCATGTAACTTAAAACAGGTAACTTAAATACTACCTGTATGGTCACAGATTACCGACCATGCTATTCTCCGCTATTTGTGCACGTTGCCCATCGACAGCAACCCAATGCTCATACGCATGAGCCTAAGGGTACAACCCTTTGATTTTGACATCATCTACAGGTCAGGTCTACTATGCCACCGACAGCATGTCACGTTGCTTAGCCACGGCCGATTATGTACAGACAGATGGAAAAGAGCTGCGCAATCTGTTATTAATTAATTTTGTTTCTGTACCTACGGCAACTGACGCTATGGATTTCGAGGCATTTTCACTTGAACACATAATAAAAGACCAGCAAGCAGAATTTTACGACGTAATTGAAGCACTTAAACACAGTGAAAGTCAGAAATTCGTTCTAGTAGTCGACGTCATCATGGAACGTAGGAAGGATGGTCTCAAAGTACTAATTTCGCAATCTTGTCAGACGAAACTACTGGCACTGAATCATGACCAATCTGGTTTGTAAAAACCTTTCACAAAATGCAGAATAATTACTGGAAAGGAATTATTCTTAAATTATGTACGATCGTGCCAGATCTGCCAACTACGCAAAGCAAGACACGGCAAGCGCGTTGGTTTGCTGGAGCATTTCACTCCTAAACAGCCTTTTGAATTGCATTTTGTGGACAACTGCGGACCAATTTCCAGCTCCATTCCTGATCACAGGAGAAATTACTAAATTGTATGCATTGACGCTTTCACCAGATATACTTGGGCTGCGGCAATCATGGATTGTAAGGCAGCTACTGCAGCTAACTTTCTAATCAATGATTTTGGAGCACCATTAGCTCTCCTCACGGATAATACAACAATCTTCTCGGCAGAATTTTTAGAGCCTTGCACGAAATCACGGGCATTACAAAAAAGTATTCCGTTCCGTTCAAAAGCATCAGTAATTCACCCGCTGAAAACTGCATTCGCATAGTCCAAGCAATTCTCAGGAATTACTACCAGGACAATGTTGTCAACTGGCCTACATTC
>VRMD01002491.1:0-13146 GCA_009872375.1 Sminthurides bifidus | reverse complement strand
TCCTTGGAATAGATCTGATGTCTGGCTAAACGTTAAGGCAGCCGGTAACTTCATGTACTCAACTAGTGGCCAATCGTACAAATTCATATATTTACTGTTGCACTTGATGGTTTTTGATCTGTAAAGTCCAGAGATAGGTTGAAATCAGAGGACACGGGAGGCATACAATTATTATATTTCATATCGAAAAGCATTTCGATATTGCATTTCACTATAAGCTGAGTTCAATACAATACATCAATACGATATGAGACTCATTTCGATATGGGTTTTTCGATACGATATGGCCAAATCATTTCGATATAATTGATACAATCAATACGATATAATACAATATGACAGCCCTGCACTTAACAATTGTGAGAATCTGTTTTTGGTGTCCAAGTTGGTATTCCTGAAATAAGAATGAGAATAATAAGTATTCGGAGGCGTTTCTTTCCTACAATCACGTTACATTTACAAGTCTCACCTCCTTCTCCGAAGTGTTAATCTAATGCATCACTACCTGTAAGATCAATATTCTGCTGTTAGGTTCGCGCATTCTCACCGCTAACTAATATGCAAACGATCGATCTTACCAATACAAATAAAAATGCTTGTTATATTAAAAGTCCAGTGGTGAGATGTTCCTGTAAGCAGAGAAACTACTCTTTAAAATTGGAATCTAGGCTGGAGGTTACACCACCAAGAATACTTTTTCTGCTTACCCCGACTCACTCAAGTCACTCAATCTGATATTGGTAAACTGTCGTCTAAGACGAGGGTGAGCTTGTCTACGAGACAAGAAGCGACAAGGGAAGGGGTACCGTGAGATAGTAAACGTCAACACAAATCCAATGAACATGCCAATGAGTGCAGTTACTACAGACAGAAAAGACCCACTTCTATTAATCTAGAGCTGAGACTAGAGGGGAATTAAGCGGAAAAGACAATAAAGAATATATCTCACCAGTAACAATCCCAAAGAACGAGATCTCTTCCTGTAGCTTGACTTCAGGACAATCGCAATCTTCATGAGTCCATCCAGTTCCGCTTTGGTTGGTATAGTTGTAAGTCTCCTCCAGCATGTAGGGTGGAAGTGGGAGCAGAGGCGAGAGACTTGGTAGCTCGTCAGAATGGCAGAGTGAGATGTTGTCCACTTTGTAAGCAATCAAGTCAAGTGCGATGTCCTGGGATTGTGGGTGGCAGAATGTGGGAGATGTCCCGACATTCTTTTGATTGATGTAGAACACACACCCAGTTTTCGCCAGACAGGTGGAACAATTGCGATCCCATTGACAATCTGCAATTTAAATGAGGGAAGACAAGAGCATTAGAATTTTTTGTTGTGAGATGCACCAACGCTCACACACCATGGTCAACGCATACAGCACGCAAACACACGATAAAACCATACGTATCTCACCTTGATGTTCGGTAATTTCGTCGATTCGATGTTCCAATGAAACAAGAAGCTCCCTTTCACGAACTTCAGGATTGACAGTAGGTCGACGTTTTGGTAAAAAATTGGGATAGAGATCGCCAAGAACAGAAATTGAAACACAAACGAGAAGGACTACCAACTTGAACATTTTCGCAAACTTAAAGTGAGATACGAACTCAAGAAAAATTTAAACTGGGTTAACTGAAAGGAAACTCAAAAGTGAATAATGGAAATTAGGCTGATGACGGGGGATTTATATCCTTAGGCCGGGGAGGATCTGGCTCCGCAAGAAACTCGGCTCTCTCCATCGCAATCTTTGCGGCTTCCAGAAACCCCTTAGGATCCGTTCCAAGCTTCCCATATACCAAGCTAGCCATTTGAATGACAACCGGCAAGTTCCCAACGTCCATGGACAGGGTAGTGCCGACAGATGAGCCAGTTGTTTTTGTGAGTTGGAAATAGGCTCTCTTGCTAGCCTCAAAATAGGAGACGCTAGCCGAAATGTCGCAATAATACTGGAAAGGAAGTATGGGTGAGATACGCTCAAGGGGTCTTTACCACAGAGAAGAAAAAATTGTATCTCACCTGCTCAAATATCTCCTTCAACTTCACGTTCATCTCGTCTATCCAAGGATAGGGAGATGGTTCCGGTACGATCGTGTTTCTTTCACGACCAAGAACGGATTTGCGAAGCTCGAAGCTCCAGCATTTCCGATTTGGAAAGGACTGGTTGAAGTTGACGAGACTGATTTTTGTTGATCCGCCATGATGAATGAAAATCAAGAAAATGGTACCAAATTCATGGTGAGACCCGAATTTATACCCTCCTGACCACTCTGAATTAATCAGTACTCTTGCATCTCACCATGGACGAGGAGGACATACGCAAGCTGTATCTGGACAAAAGGTTTGGGTTTACGGGAATCCATAGTTTTTCCCAATTCTTACCCTCCGTGAATAAGAAAGCTATACGAGAGGCTATTCAATCTCTGCCTGAATACTCTCGATATTTCAATCGAAGGCTGAGATTTCCTGGAGCCCCAAAAATCGTGATTGGGGTGGATGAGTCATGGGAAGCAGATCTACTTATCCTCAATTGTTACGCCAAACTTATTAACGGTTACACAGGAATTTTAGTTGGCATTGATTGTGCTTCAAAATTTGCATTTTGTCGTCCAATAAAAACCAAATCAGGGAGTGAGATAGCGAGAAATCTTAAAGATATTTTTGAGACATCAGGTGGCTGGCCAAAATATTTACAAACGGACGACGGTGAGATATGACCATGATCTTTTTTCTTCGCTAGAGAGGTTTCAGCTAATTTTCAAATCGTGTATATAGGGAAGGAATTTCATAACAAGACCGTTAAAGCTCTATTATCCCAATATAATGTGAAACTTTACTCTACTTGGTCGAGTGAGATAAAAGCCAGTATGGTAGAAAGGTAATAAGAAACAAATCATTCTATGACGATGTGCTATAGATATAAATATATATATATATTTATCTTTATATTGTATAGATTTAATAGAACTCTTGTAGAGCGTTTATGGAGATATGCACATTTCATAGGAAAATTCACTTGGGTTGAATACTTACAGGACGCTGTTAATAATTACAACTCAGTTAAGGTTAGAAATTCAATATGTGGTGGAGTGAGATATTGTGCTTGTGTTGAAATGCCTCTAATATTTTAGCATTCGTCAACTGGACTTGCTCCAAGCTCAACTGAATCTAAGCACGATAGTCTGCTTTTTCATCGGAAATTTGATCCAAATGCAGTAGAAGCCAAACCCAAGCAAAAATTTTGCCCACGCGATTTGGTACGGGTGTCAAATATTAGACCGCACTTTGACAAGAAGAGCAGAGCTAAATATTCAAAGGACTTATACCGTGTCAAGACCGTGAAAAGACTTGGGAAAATTTACGGTTATTGGCTGGAGGATTTGGAGGGGGGAAATGTCTATGGCGTATTTTATGAGCATGAGCTCGTTCGTGTAGGAAGATGATATCTTGGCTACTTACATGTGTCAAGACTTTTGGAGGGACTCGTTGTGAGAATCATATTTGTAATTGCCACATTTCAGCTGCAGTGGTGAGTTTAGATTTAATTACTCGTGTGAGTTATTCGACCCTTGTCTCACCCTGTTTTTCTTGTTATCTAACAGGATGAGGTAAGCATTTTTTCTCCCCTCGTCATTGTCGCATGAATTGGGTGAGATAAAATTTATGGAGCTTCCGGATCACTTAGGTCAAGATGGAGTCAGAATTCTATTTGTTCCTCTTCTCTAATTTTTCGGACGACTTGTATCCAAGTAATACAAATACAGATTTCACGATACAACTAGAGTCCCCTTGTATTGGACAATGAAGATCATTGGAAATGTGCCCTTACCGAGCTTACATATGTCAACTCGACAAGAAATTTCCCGACCAATAATCAACATACAGATAGACTGATACAGGTAATCACTTGGAAAGAGGAGGAGGTTGATAAAGTGGAGGGTGAGAAAGTGAAAAGTGAAGGGGGAAAGGATGAAAGTAAGAAAACGGATGAAAAGAAGAAGAAAATAAAGGACAAAAAAGTGCATGACTATTATATCCAAGGGAATCCCGTGAGAATACAAGACTTAATTAGTTCTTTCGCTTCAAAGAAATGGTTGCCGAAGGATGCAGGGGGGAAAAGATTGGCTGATATTGAATTCGGTATAAACTCATCCGAGACTATGATTCATATAATGTCTGATAATACTCAGCTTATACTATCAGACAAAATACGCAGTATACTAGGTTTTAGTGAAAGTCGTTTCCTTGAGAAAAAAATTTATACTAGTGAGTTAGCTCCATCATGGTCAGTCGGCAACGCACTTCTAGTGTACTGCGATATAGTTTCTCCATCCGTTGTCTGTGGAACAAAGATCCCAATCTTGCGAAGCCTTCCTATTAACACTCAAGTACCGCATAACGATACGGTTCGCCACGTATTTACTAATCCCTATTTCTTTGACGTCTCACGGGACTTTATAACTCACATCAAGTTTTCCATTCGGAATGATCTGGGTGATACGGTAAATATTGACCGGGGAATTGTAACGGCTGTTTTGTGCTTCAAGAAACACTTGATGTAATATGGAAACTATAGACGGAACATTTAACGTTTACCGAGTAAGTATTACGATAATTGGTTTAGGGTGAGATAGGTAATTGGGGATGAAATTAAATTGATTTTTCTTAATCAAGCCTTCGGGTCGGGTACAGAGGGGAAGGGGATTTGGGACTTGGATCAAAAAGATTGGTATAAGACTTTTATATATATAGACCAATTATAAGTTTAAGGAAACATATAGCATAATTATTATATATCTCACAGGACGATTGTTTATACCATCTGTTAAATCTTTGGGAAAAGCTTTAGCACCCCATGCAGCTAAATTAGCAATGAATACGGGAAAAGATTTATTAGAGGGTGGACGAGGGTTCAAAGAGACATTACGCAAGAGAACAAGAGAGGCTCTTGATGATATTGAGGACGAGTTTATGCCAGAAGCGAAAAAGGCAAGAATTGTGAATCAAGAAGGTTCCGGAATGCGTCATTTATACGGAATCGCACCCAAGAAGAAGGGGCAATCTGGTATTGGACGGCGTCGAGTTGGAATCAAAAAGAAGAGAAAGCAGAGAAAAGTTCGACGAAGAAAATCTCAACAACAGCAACAAACTCCAAAACGCAAAGTATCTCACCGAAGAAAAAAACGGAGAAGATCGCAGAAGCATAGTGACGACTTGTTTGCGTAATGAGTTTTACACGTTACCGACTCATTTCTGACGACATGTATCAACGCGTGTTTCCATCAAATGGTGAGAAAGTAAAGTACAGCGACTTGGTTGCGACTCTCAGACCTCCGGAAACTTATACACCAAGAAAGCCAAAACAACCTGTCGATCAGTGCAAACAACCATCTACCTACGAAGTCGCTAAATCCATCTACAATATTGGCGAAGCAAGTAAAGCCGCAGACTCCAGCGTGACCGAGTCGACCGACCAGGGCGACTTGGGAGGGCCGGAGTCTCACGCAGGAGGGGTGGGGGGCGTTGGGGGCGCCGGGCCTGCCCCTTCCCCTCCCCCAGCAACGGATCACGACCCTCTCCCACCTGACGCTGACGGTCAGGTGGTCAATGCCCGTGAGGAGGATCCTGAAAAAGATTCTGTGGAAATACCGGTGGTCGAGTTTGTAAACGATGAGGAAAAGAAGAGTGAGATACCTCCACCGCCATCAGTTCGTATAAAGAAAAGCGTCAATGTTAAAAGATGGAAACTGAGTGGGAAAAGTGAGATTGTTGATCCTGCAACTTTTCGTAAAGACTTGGCTCAAATTGACGATGCTGCAGCCGAAGCAGCGGGATCATCATCATCATCATCATCACCATCAACAAACTTTATTGACTATCCTGTACCGCCTCCACCACCTCCACCATCTCCTGTATTGGGAAAGAATAAGCGAAAAAACTTCACACCCGTCAAAAGTTTGGAAAGTGAGAAGGAAGAAAAGTGGAAGACAGTCGTTGCAAATATGAAAGAGAAGAGAAAACAGCCACCAAAGAAAAGGCCCAAAAAGACGACCACGCCAAATCCAAGGAAAAGGAAAGTAGAGACTACTGATCCAGAAGAGGAAGGACAACCCGTTGAAAAGAAAGAAAAGAAAGATGAACCACCAAAAAGCAACTGGATCTCACGTCGTGAAAAACGAAAGAGAACAATTCCAGCAAGATTTTTGTAAATAGTTAGCTATCTCACCGGCCATTGTAAAAACAAAAAAATCAAAAAAATTGCATGAATTAAAGTTTATCACAATCTCATTTTATTCTAACAGCAAATTCTTTTCTTACAGCATTGAACTTTATCTTTAGATCTCACATAGCATCTTAAACTTTTCACAAACTTATCAAATATCTTATCATTCTTAGTCATATTACGTGTAAACATTTTACGCAAGCTCCTACACACAGACATGTTGTAGAGAAAAAATATACAAAATTGCCCGCATTTGTCAGACCAAAGGGGCTGCGTAGGGTAGGGAACTGTAATTAGGCGGCGTCCATAAATTACGTAACGCAGCTTCGGTCGGTGGTCCGTGCAATTTTGTGACGGAGCGTTACGCTCGGTCGTTGGTCCGCCGAGAAATGTTACGTCACTCTGTTTACTAGTTGTGACCCGAGGAAAATCAGCATTTTAGAAATATATAGGAAGAAACTATTCTACGACAAATGATCTTCAAGTCCTTCAGATAGCTCCACAGAGCTACTGCTGTGGACCTGAAGACGAGTTGATAGAATTGCCTTAACTAACTACCGCTAAGCTGATTACTGGGACAAAATGTAGAGCAGACCGTTTAAAATCACAAAATTAAGGAGGACTGCATTTCACATTTTAAAGAATAAGAAAGTTCAAACCGTTAAAACTAGCAGAATAGAACGAAAGGTTCACAATAAACCGCGAAATATTTCATTGATGGGCATTAAGCTTAGTTTCTGAGGTTTTCAGCTTAACCACCATTTAAAAGTTTTTAAGATTTTCAAAAAGTGCGTTACGGGGGGTCGGTGGTCCTCAAAGCCATGTTACATACGCGTTATTTTTGCAGAATAGAACGAAAGGTTCACAATCAACTGCGAAATATTTCATTGATGGGCATTAAGCTTAGTTTCTGTTTAGGTTTTCAGCTTAACCACCATTTAAAAGTTTTTAAGATTTTCAAAAACTGCGTTACGGGGGGTCGGTGGTCCTCAAAGCCATGTTACATACGCGTTATTTTCGCCGATAGTCGGTCCGAAAGCCGAATTTTTGCGTTACGTAATTTATGGACGCCGCCTAACTGCGATAGTGAATTTTCAGCACAGATAATAATGTCCTGCCACGAGTGAATCATGTGGAATAAAGTTATCTCACTTATAAAGGCGAAATTTTGTGCAGTTGAGTCTCATTTAGTATTGAAGCAACATTGAGTTCAGCTAGAGGCTAACTGAATCTAAGAAAATATTTTCTGGAATTAGAAATTTATTCGACTGTTCCTACCGGCAGGTACGGTGCTTCAATAGAGGAGTAGTTCTTAGTTTCGGTTTTCCTATCATAACGGAAGAACCAGCTAATAAATCTCAAGGTAGGCTCTCATCAAGCCTTTTCATTTTGTCGAACAAATCTGTTCTACTAAAATGTTATGACGCAGCAGAGTTTCTGTTCTTTTTTGTCCAGTTTCTCATACTATGCTTTATTATTTGTTCAGTAATAATATGTTTAGTTCTCACAATAATAGTTCTGAGTTAGGGTGACGTATCATAATGTTAATATGAAGTAATTTGCAAGATTTCTAGCAAAATGGAGAAGCCGCCCCCATACAACCCCGTGCAACCGCCATTGCCCTATCCCACAGGAGGATATTCTCAGCCTGGTCCTCCGCCGTCTCCATATTTGCAGGGAGGGCATCAACCTCCTGCACAAAATTCCAACAATGATCCAAGCAACAGCACTACAGTGGTGATGGCCCAACCAGCCGCGGCGCCGACTGTAATAATGGCAGGGGGTTGGGGACAGCCACCGCCAACGAGAACTGGAGTTTGCAGCGCTTGTCAAGTGAGTTTCAAGGAATTAGGAGTTTTTGTTTGCTTGATTGAATGTTCCTTTAAGATTGCAAGTTTTCAGATGTATGCAAGTATGGCGACGTTGTCTGCTAATTTATTGCGTAATGCATTTCGCGATCAGCTAGGTGGTTCTGTATCAATAGGTTTTCCATAAGGGATAGCTGATGCAGTAATTTGAGAATGAATACTTTTCTTTGAGCATTGATGACTAAATTGTCACTCTCATTTACAGGTGGGCCAACTGGGAACCCATTTTGGAGTTTGGGCCATTCTGGCGGCCATCTGTTTGTTTGGATGTTGCCCTTTCAACTACTTATTTTGCTATGTGTTGAGAGGAAAAAAGTGTTCCAGTTGTGGACATGTTTTCGGGCCTGAAATCTAGAGGATTTACTACCCCAGTCACTCCTCGTGGGACTTGGTAGCGAAACAACTCGCACCAACCTCCAGCATCACTCATCCCTCATCATTAAAGGATCCCGATCTGGATCCTCAGTCTTCTCTGAGCCACCATCCTGTTCGTGTGGACTCTTCTCCGACTCAATCTCCCTAGTCTAGTTCCTAACCTATTGTTAATTTTAAGGATTAATTATAATAAATCTCAGATTCTTAACCTCAGAAAACCCTCTCGCTCTTAGCCTACCTCTCATTTAATTTGCCTAGTGTGTCGCACTTAATCGCGTTTAGACTCATAAATTCCGCCCCCGCTCACCACACCTTAACACATGTAATTTAAAACATCGACATTTTGTAACTCCATCAATAGTATTTCGTTCAATAAATTTTACTTTTGCATTTAAGCATTCACCACTATGATTGCCTTCTGATTCCTCGACTGAATAAATTTATGTTCTCCGTGCATGTTAGGAAATGACGATTCCCTTCTCGAGAAAACTTAAAATGTTAGCAAACAGTATTTTGGCAAACTCGGCCGAAGTTGTTCTTCGTAAATTATTTCTCGTTAGAAAAGGTTAAGTGGCGGTAGCTTTTTCATATTGCAGCAACGAGCAAAGCAACAAGGTAGCTTGTTGAGTAAACTTTATAATTTCCGCAAGCTATTTGCATGAATCCAACCTGATATGACCTCAGAATTTCAAAATTGCTCATATAATTACGAAAAACGGGCCTGACCCTAGGACCTCAAAAGATCAAGGTGGTATTTAAAGAAGCCACATTACTGAACGGATATGAAGTGTGGGGAGTTTGTACAAAGAGGACGGTAGAGTCATAAAGGCTTTAGTAAAACTTAAGGTTAGCTGTCACCCACGGATTTGTGTCGCACACAAAGACACAATGGACGATGTGTGGGGCACGACTATGTTTCCGAAGACCAATATATTCTTGCGTAGAGACAATCATTCCTAACATGAAGAGTGTAGATGTTTGAGTTGCCACATGTCCATTGGAAGATGAAAGTCAAATGTTTTCGGCAAGACCCGTTACTGTTGAAGGTGATGGTATCAACCTAAACTTATCAAATCTCTCCCTATGCTGCCAAGAAACATGTCAACTGTGAGATGAGTACCGTTTAGGATTTTCGTGATTGATCGATGTTTATTTACACGACTAATGGACGCCTCACAGATCTCGCTTTCATCACGTTCTGCATCTCTCAAGTCATAGCAGATGAAAATCCATCTTCTCAAAAGAGTGCCATAGTGCAGTTGAAAACCCAATGAGCTCCGAGATTTTGAAAAAGCTGGAATCAACCGAACTCTGCGATCAAATCACCGATCCACCGAGGTAGCCGTAAGCTATTGTTTGTCTTACATTTACATAGAAACTGTGATGCGCCTCTGTTACATCCAATTGGGTAAATGACGTCGCAACGCAACTCAAACGGAAACTACTTATGCAGCTTCGTTTCAACTTTAATAGATACAGTCCGGCGTGTGAAATTAGTCACTGAACCACAAGAACCAGGTGCTCAGGTGAAAATAGCGTGGGATCAATGAAAACAAAAAGTTCATATACTAGCTTGGGAGAATGTTTTTCAACTAATTTTCCACTAATTAGATTAAATGTTATTTTGACGAAAGTCCTGAGTACTTTTGATGACAAGAATTTGGATCGTTAATTTTGCTTGCAGTTAAGAAAAAACGTGTAACCTTCAAACCTTGTTCGCTCTAGCTGTTGGCGAGACACCAGTTCGGTGTATGTTACGCCAAGTTGTTGTTACTGGCTCAAAGACCTTTTGTGAGTGCATCAAATAGAAGTTTAGAAGAACATCTACGTCATAAAAAGAACGTGCTATTATCATCGAAAATTATTCTGTTGCGGTTATGACTTGGATACTTGTTAATTCTCATGAAGTGCATGATGGGTGGTTTGGAGAACAGATGTAACATTTCTCGTCTGACATTCGATAATGTAACTTTCAATGTAACTGCAGCTTGGAAATGTAGCAGTAGTAGTGGATTTGGCTTTACAGCCCTTAACAACTGACATACTAAAATGGTTTGTATGTAGTTTTAAAATCTTCTTTAGAATTTGCGTACAGGGTGTGATGGATGAAAAACCAGTCGCAAGATTCTCACAATACAATCTTGTACGTCTGGGAAATAGTAAGAAAGATTAAGAAAAGTATAAAAAGAATGGTTGCATCAAGTACCAGTGAAGGCGGAAACGATTAACACACGAACTTTTAATGCATGCTTGGTTTGTACATAGACTTGCATCCTTGATGATGTGAAAGTTTTACATACGCAGAGGAGCATAGTTGAAACGGCAAAAGCTTTGCCACATTGCAATCAATTGATTAACAATGAAGAAACAGAGTATTATGATCTGGCATTGTTGACAAACTTATATCGACTACCTAATTGTGAATAGTATGATGCGTTGAGAGAGAAGGATTATCCAATTACAATTCGTTGTTGAACACTCTTTTGTTATTTTGCCTCGAGTTGTTTGGACGAGAGAGCTGAATGAAAGCGAAAGTGAAGGATTCAATTATCGTAGGAAAGAATACAAAGTATACAATGCAATGGATTCTGCGGGGATGATGCATTGCAACGTGCTCTAGGCAAATTGATAATAAAGTTATATACACTTCGTGGATCTTGTTTAATCTCGGGAATTGACCTGTTCAGTAGTTTTGTTCGTAGCGATGACAACTCTTACAGAATCCACTGCCGCCAAGCGGAAACAATCTTGGCTAATTTAATCAGCGAAGCGGGGTATTGAAGTGAGAGATCGAGATTGGCTGTTAGATATTGTATGGATCCGTCTTGATGCTTATTAAACAGAATTAATTCCGGCCGTAACTCAATTAAGACCCAATAATTTTCATCATAGAATGGGAAAAGTGACAGCTTGTTATGAATAAAAAATGTAAGGAAAACCTTGTTGTGTTGTTCTAATCGGCCTCCTAACCTGCCTAATCTGACTTGAGGGAGTCCACATCTACCATAGTGTTTTCTGAAGGTAATGGAGAGGTTGATTCGTCACTTGTGCTTCGACTCCTGCTTGATCTTCCGAGATCAAGGATGGATGAGGACGAAATGCTCCGACTTACAAACACACAGTCACGGCATCCGGGAATCGTACAACCGGAAGGCGGAGGAAGATGCAAAGGCCGGATATAGGATTGTGCGGAAGCTGCAGAGAGATCGGATAAACTCGTTGCTCCCAGTGGTGGAGGTGGTGGCTGGGGTGGTAGAGCAAAGTGGTAGAAGACGTTTGAACTTGCCCACATTGGGGCAGGGTGGTGGTAAGGTAAAATTGCAGTAGCTGGGAAATACGAATCTGACGGATTCCCACCGAGAGTACTACCTCCTCCACCTGAAGAACCTGAACTGCAGAGCAGGGGAGTCAGAGAATTCGGAATGCCGGATCCATGGAGGTGATCTGTTAGCGAGGTCCTAGAAGCTGCTGATGCTGAGGAATGTAGTCGTGATTGCTGCGGACGCACGAATGCAGAAAGTCGGCGATTATGATTCGCCATGTCAGCCTGCTTACCTACCAAGTTCCAGTTGGCCAATGTAAGACTGAAGAGCGTTGCCGGAACACCTGAAACGTTTAAAATACATTAAAACAATGATTGCATGGTTATCAATAGCAAATGTAAGGACACGGCGAGTTCATCATCTACTTGTGTCACCATAGTCACAAGCATCAAAGTTGGTGTAAAGGTGCACACACAACGTGAATTTTTCTTTCACGACGTAATTATCTTTTGAAACGCATCAAGCAAATTTTCTGAAATGAACTTACTTTGACGATGCGGGAGAGCCTTTCCCTGGCGCTGAGCCTGAAATCGCTTGTGAATGATGCGGTGCAAGCTTTTGAATTGTACGAACTAAATTGTGGTCATTTTGAGACAGGACTTGATCAAGCAGTTCCTCGTTGTAGGATGGAAAAAGTCTCTTGAGTATTTCTTTCGGAGAAGGCGGATCGGTTCCTCCGGGGTGTTGTGAGACCATAACTTTCACTTCCTGCTTAGCCGTGGGCGTGAGATCTCTGGGTGGTAGCTTTTCACCTAAAGAAATTTCGTCTGGTGAACCTGAGTTTTCACGATTGCTGCTCCTCGAAAGCGGTTTCTCAGTCTTTCCTTGAGTTTTTGCTGCCAAAGGAAACTCTGCCTCTGATATTTTCATTCCGAATATTGGTCCGGGTGGCAGAGCTTTTAGTTGATTTCCCGTAGCAATCGTTCGTAAACCCAGTGCAACTGCGTCCTCTGCAGCCTGTTGGCGCTTAAGAGCCACCTACCAATTAAAATAATTACTCATTGTAATAGAACTAAATTAGTGTTTTCACAATCAACCGCCTAAATTCGGTTCATGTGAGTTGATCTAGTTCGAAACTAGTAAGCTACTAGCTGTACCTGAGCCGCCATTACACGTTGCCTCTCAGCAATGAGGTTACATTTTGCACAAGCACATACACGGAATCGGCAATGCTTTTTATGTCCTTTCAGCCAAGATATCACTCCGTGGTTTCTACACCTTGCACACTTCGGTCGCCGTACTTTCTCCATGGTCGCAGGTCAGGTCCGTAACCCGGATTGCTTGTGACTGTACGTTTTGAATTTTCCTCAAAAGATCAAAGGATTTATTACGCAAAGCTTATCTTGAACTGTAGTTGCGCTTGCCCTA
>VRMD01002490.1:0-13147 GCA_009872375.1 Sminthurides bifidus | reverse complement strand
TCTAGCCTCGGAAATTCAAGGTGTACAAAGTAACGGAACTGTCCTCTGAGATCGGTGTTGTAACAAGGCGAGGCAAGGATTTTGAAATTCCGAACCCTTCTTTCCGCTTGGATGTTCATTTGTTCATCTGCTCATTGGTGCTGCATAGCTTTTGGTTCCAGGATTTTCGTTAGCATGGTAGCATGAGCACAGAAATCAGTTCAGGAAGAGTCAAAACCATTGTAGTTCAGGAACTTTGTTGTTGATTGGAACCCAGTTGCCGAATCTCAGCGTCATGCACAATGATATATGGGACTTGTGCTGTACGGTACAACGAAAGCGCTACATATAGAGTGAAATTATAAGTACGGGCCTTAATCATCTTTCAAACCAAACAGAGATTCAAGCTGAGTCTAATTCATGAAAAGTCTCTGATATTCATTACTGCTGGAATTATGGCTTGCAACAATTTATACTTTCAAGAAACGGTAAATGGCCTGGAGTCAATAAAGTTACATCTGAAAGGATAAAATCTGTATGAAGAACCATATTATCTGTACCATAGAAGAACCATGTATAGAATTCCAAACCAGGTTTCAAAGTAAATTTCCTTCGCAAATTCAAATATTCCAGGTTTGTAATGCTTTTTCTTAGCTTTCGGTATTCTTGGCTGTCCTTGATGTTAATGTCAAATCGCAAGATAAGCCAAGATCAGTTTTTTCAACAGGCAGTAATGGGTAGTTCAAATTTAATGGCTAAGCATAATTTCATTATAGACGAAGAGGCTAGGATTAATTTTGAGCGGTTGATGAAATAATAATATTCTATAAGGATTGCAAACCACACATTTATTTACTGTATCGCTGGTTTCAAAAAGTCAAAGTTTTAAGACTTGCCATCAATTTAACTTCTTTAGCACTCAAACCAATGTCAGAAAATCTTTCCATTGAGGTTTTAGGACAGGAAAATCATTTTTCTCCTCAGAATTACAGTTTTAATTTTATTTAATAAATGGGCTTTGTGCGACGAGTGGCACTCATGCTGCAAGAGCGTAAACAAAGAATTCGTTTCGCAATCAACGACAAAAATATTCACAATTTCTTAAATGTATACTTATTATCATTGGATTGATAATGATGTTTTGATATTGATCGCTGGTGGAAAGAGTAAGTCTGCTGAATGAGATTCTAGCCATTCTTAAGTTCTTTAGAACGCAAACATTCTTAGTGACGAATTGATTGCGCATATCAAAAATGAAAATAGATACTTTCGCGAACACTATGAAAGTGAGGTTATTATTACACACCCAAAACACCTTACCACCACTTACCACCCAAACTAGAAAGCGAGGCATATTATTAGCAAATCAAGATGTGCTTCGTCATGTACGCAACTTGGCAACTTGTTTTTGTTCCACAAAATTTTAACTGCGTTGACGCCAATGGAATAGCTAACGTCAATGCCGTATGATCAAGCTGTTCCACTCAAATTTATGTTTGACATTATTCAGACTGAGCTTCGCAATGCAACTTGGTCATGAATATAAAGTGCAAGGAATAGTACAGATACCGCAGCTAGTACTTTCCATTGAAGTAGATATCCTGAGAGAATTAAAATCCTTGCCTGGCATTTACTCGCATGGAACAGAGCTGACGGGTCCTGCACATCCATGCATTTCGGCTACGTTTCCAACAATTTACTGCTCAAACCTCCTCATGTGGCCATATTCTATTGGCTGGCTTTGATTTCAGATTAAAATATGAATGTACCAGGGTCAGAGTGTCATGTACGAGCATAGAAATTTCAATAACTATTCTACTAAAGAATCTCCCATGTGAGGCTTTCCGTCTACATCCTCCCATCTTCGTCTCTAATTAAATTACATTGTATTACGTTCTCTGAATTTGAAATACGGAAGCCACATCTATTCTCCTGCCTAACTACCAACATTTCCTCTTCCCTTTCTTTCTTCTGCTTCCCTTCTCCGTCTGCTTTGTTCGCGCACAAGTGTTACAATAAGCATGCGAAATGCTGAACTGCACTAGCAAGAACAAGTGAGGCGAACCTCTGACTAAGAATCTACGAAGCTGTAGTACAACAGTAGTCTCTGGTTCTTGTTCAACCGGAGGTGTGTGGCCAGGTGAAAGGAAAGTAGCTCATGCATAGCACACGCACAATTCACACCATTTCCGCATATCTTGCGCAGAATATTTCTAAATTCAACCCTAATGGGAATGCGTCTCTTTGAAGACGACTTGAATTTTGCTCGCAGGGGAAAGCCAAGGCTAAAAGGCCAGAACTTCGAAACCCCGACGTCACATAGCATTTTAACTAATCGAGGCGTGAAACCAGCATGCATGAATAGCTGCGTCCACAGGAACTCATGATAATGAGGATCCTATATTATTTCTGGTTAAATGCAGCAAAAAAGGGAATAATAGGACACACTGTGACTTCCAACCTTGTTAACTTAAAGCTAGCTCTTGTTTCAGCCTAGCGTAGGTCCGCACTACAGTTCAAAACTACTGTGGCCACGAGGTTGATTTTATTGTAAACCACTGAAAGTTGACTGATTGCATCCATGCAGTTAGATGAACGAGGAGCTTCCTTCCATCCATCACCTCGTTGAATTGGTATGATTCCACAATGGGTGCAGTCAAACACGTACTCTTGTTTGCTTTCCAGGTAAAACAAAGAAGGACATCGCAAAACATGATAATAGCTAGAAGCAAAGCACGAAACTGATTGCTACATACAGCGTGACTTTCCTCTTCGTCCACCGCCGGGGAAAATGTTAACAAGAGCGATACAAGAGTAACGTGGGTGAAAGCGCGAAATAGACGACGGTAGCATTGTATAGTTTGATCGTCATGCAACATAACGACTATAAGCGAAAGAGATAGTGGAGAAACAAACCACGATTTCCATATTTGATTGTAGTGGACGTAAGTTCCCTAGTTTACTGGATTCCTCTCGCCTGTGAGAAACCCGTAATCTATGACAGTACGCGTTCAACTACAAACTGCCCTTGAAATTATTTACAAATGTGCCTTCAGGCTACGACTTACAACGAATTAAAGACAACTCGATTCAATTTTCTGTTCTAGTTCTACTGTCCACGAATTTGACGCACAGGCACACAACTAAGGGACGCGAAGAATCGAACCAATTGCAAAAAATGCACTAAGGGGTTGAAGGTCAGCAATTTTGTTGACCCCATACCTCAATTTGGTGGTACAAAACAACGATTTTCAAGCCTAACTAGAAATTTCCGCAGGTTATTTCGGTCCACCGTCCGGTGCAATCCCCCGCACACAAGTTACGGAACAATCACTACAAAATTCAATTCACCCACTCACTCAAGACTTAAGTATCACTGACTTTCTTTTAACTCCAGAGACAGAAGCAAGCACAAATTAGAGGAAAGCACCGGGCTAAAAATACTTCACAGTCGGTGCCCTTTTGGGGATGCTTGGAGAGAAATAAGAGATGAAAACAATGATTGGATTTGAACCAATCCGAAGAAAATTAAAGCCCCGAAAATTGAAAAGCCCGTACAGGGACCTGTTCCAGTGCATCGGAGGTGGAAGAGGTAAGAGGGAGAAGGTAGGCGAGCAAACAGAAGGAACTGAAGGGCAAATTGAAGAATTACATTTGCCCATTCCCGGCGGTGTCTATTTTGATTTGGCGAAAGTCCGTGCTCGAGAAAGTCGAGAAAGCATACGTAATAGGAGAAAAGTACATGGGACAGCGAAACAGCTCACAAGCTGAAACAGCAAAGTGTCCGATTCTACAAGACTGTTACTTTCCAACTCCTTCCTCCGGTTATTCAGAGCACATGCACTTGCAACACACCCCTTCTCAGGCCTAAACCGAGAGGCAAGGAGCTGTCACCTTTCTTAATTATGTGTAAGATGACTCCGCTCTTTCATTTACGTGACTCTGTTTCTCCTTCCGTGCTTCGAATAGCGGTTCGAGTTACAACCGAAAGATAAGGAATGCATAACGAAGGAAGAAAACGTATCAACCAAAGATAACAAACTGCTGTCTACAGCCACCAGTAGCTCGAAATAGCAACTGCTTGACTAAATATTTAATGCAGTGACTCAAATCGAATTTAATGCTTCATATCGCATCACAGCCCGTCGCTTTGAATGCCATTCCCAGTGAATTGTGAAACTTCAAACCCGTCGTTGAGCTGTCAGGTAATCAAAGTAAGGTCTATTACGCTGTCGTTGCGTGTACTATTACCAAACAATCAGACTCACCTAGCAATGCTCACGGATGATGATAAAATCAATTGTAATCAATTCAGGAGTCCTGCATTGTATCAGGGTAGTTTGCCCAATTCCAGACCTCGCTCTAATATCCGAATCCATAAGGAATGTGTTCTGTAAGCGATGCAGGAGGGAAGGGCATAAAAAACGTCCCAAGGCGTTATCTCTGACTCAGAACTATAAATGATTCAAAGGGCGTTCTCACCCTTGTGGTTTTTCTTTACGTATAGACGATCAATTTCATCGTCATCCGCCCAGCCCATTGTACGTAGGAGGGAACTCCAACCTCAAATGATTAATTGCAACGGCTATTGATTTTCCCCGTGTCAATTCGAGCAAACAGTCAAGGATTTCGGTACCTTCCAGACAAAATTGTATGTACATTAAGCTGGTATTAAGGCCTCGATGCTGTAAATCTTATCACGCAAGACATTTTTTATAAGTTTTGCCTCGGTGCGGCGCTACCTTCTAATTCCGTGTAGATAATCTTAGGGGTGTACCCTTCATCCAACCTTTTCTGAAACTCACAAAAATGTTCTTTAATGTTCTTCAATTCGTGTTCAAAGCTATAACGCGTATGCATACATAGAACTTGTTGTTACGGTTTCCCGACATTTCGATACAATCGCAATTCGGCGCAACAATCGTACAGTTAAACTTCACTTGAGTTTCATAACATTGCACTTTCTTGTGAACTATCCAGCCAGCTCACACTCACAATGCAAGAACGAAACCTAGTGCTTCAACTCAGCCGACACCCCATCCATCCACACGTATTAGATACACGCGACCCGATTGCAAAAATCAGGTCATTTGAAACCCACAAGTGTGGGAATGAAATGCATTTTTTGCCACAAATCCAAGCTTCTGTAAGTCTGGACCGGTAGTGAAAAAGTCACAATTCTCTGCTCCAGACAGGATAAAGGTATGGTGCCGAGTGATAAATACAAGAACTGGGACAAGCTCCAGTTCCAAAATCTGTAGATGCGATAGAGCGGATGGACGGACTTGAATCATTTAGAGGGGTAATGGGAAGATTGCACAAGCGATCTTCGCTAGAGAAAGCAGCGCAGAGGAAGCGTGCCCAGTACTAAATCGCCGAAAGCGGGGAGAGATGGAGAGGAAACGTGTGTGGCAACGCCATGTTTCACATGTTGGCGTGGACGTTTAAAACAGACGGGACTAAGTACTAAATTGCGGGCACGGAAATGACGTAAATTTAGATGGTGGAAATTTTCTAAGCGTTTCCGAGCCACCGTTGCTACAAAGGCGGAATGAGAATGGCCAGCTGGAAGAATGCGAGCATTGAAATTCCAAATTGGTTTCCCTCACATCACACGTTGAAATATAATTCACTCAGCTCTTTGTCATCCAGCTCACAATACAATATCCGGGACTGAAGGGTCAAAGGAGGAAACAACAGACGGCCGAATACAATATTGAAATGGAACAATTTAGCCAACTTATCATGCAGTATATGACAGGGACGGCAAGCCAGCAGACAGCTCGCAGAGCGGCGTCGGATACATCCTATGGAAAAGTGCTCTCGCTTGCTCCATAGTTTAGGGCTAGGACTAGGACTTGGAAGAGGAAAACTGGAAGGAAAAATGAAAACCAGTCCCTAATGTTTGCCTAGCCGGAATTACTCGAACGAAATTGCTTCGCGTGAGTGCCTCTACTACATTTAATAGTGACAGTCTTATGGGACATGAATCCGCCAGGATATGAGCAAATACGGATTTCAATGATATACGGCAAATACCAGGATATCCAACCTCGCAAATTAGTCTATTCTCCGGCCAACATGGGCTCTGCTCCTACTCTCCTTCTGGAAATGAAATGACCAAATCAACCAAAACTCTCATGCAACTCTCGGGCACATTAGCTCCGGACGGAGAGGCCGTTGCCGCCAACGCGCTTTCACCCACCCGAGCTCAAATCTATGGCTCCGCCATCTCCTCTTGTATTCCATCCTCGTGTATGATTTCCGAACCAAATATTACACTTGATGCATGGCATGGACCTAAATTTTCCAAATTAGAAGCTGAATTAGCAGATTTGCTCGTAAAAATATAACGAAGGCGGTAGGAGTGAAAGTTCCGGCTGAGGCGCAGACTGTAGCAGAGTTTTTCCCCTTTCACCAACTTTGGCGTGGCGGACATTAAATGAAATGTGCGAATTTTTCCAGAAATTAATTCATTACGCTAATCTAATTCAATCACGTATTTTACCCGCCAACATCAAATTACCTATGCCTCCGGAAAAAGCGGCAGTGATGCCAACGCCATAAGCAACTGCATGTAACGTACATATGTACACAAGATTCATTTTATTTGCCCACATCAGCGGTTAATATGCATGCGCCTCACATGCTCCTCAGTTCCTTTTAGTTCCCAGTTCCAAGAAATACTTTTCAGTTGCTCACTTAATGTGCCGAATGCCTTGACCTTGCAAGGGCCTTCTTTGAGCGTTTTGGTTTTGGGAAAAAAACAAAAAAAAAACAATATTACCCTAACCCTGACGAGTCCCGTGACCCTTATCAACTCGCTTTGTTACTCCAATCTCCAGTCGGTTATATACTTACAGTACTCTGGCTGCTACAATCCTTTCTCTTTTCTTGCAAGAAATCTTCTTTTAGCCAAAACCAGTCTTGAGAACGTGACTAGTCATGGCTTCTCCCAACTTGAATCCTTTCGATTACTTTTGGTTCCTTTAAATAGCGGAAACTAGTGGAAGAAATTGCGAAAATTTCAAAGCAGTTAAACACTGCTTGGCCTTTTCTCCCGCCCATTCGCGTCCTGGAAATTCTCCCAGATTGAAAATACAGTCATGTAAGTCAAGTTGGTGGAAAACCACATTCTTTCACCAGCTCCTTTGAGCCTCCACCAGTCCTTAAGAGTCTCGGCAAAGGATGAAGAGACGACAAACCAGAAGCTGATGCTCAGTGACCCGCTTCCTTCTACAAATGGAACCGTCCTCGTCCCATGTCCCATCAGCTCATAGAATGGATGAGACATCGGGCTTTTGTCCTAACAATGTCGGTTTGGATTCTCTCTCCTTTAGGAGGAAAGGAAGCCCGCCATTCACTCAATTTACACTCCACAGGAACGTAAAGACAGCAGCCATAGAGAACTGTATCTACTTCTTGCACGAACTCGAAAATTCACCAACTTTAGACAAAGTGCCTCCCTGGCTCAAATCTATGCACGTCGTCAGCCAGGATCTGCGAAGTCTTGGCGACCGCAACCAGATAAGAAGCTTGGACTCAGCCTACAGTCTCCTTTTCTTCTTGACAAAAGTCTTTGCAATGCACAGCTTCCTGCTCGCTTTACCAGCTTCTCCAGAGCTCAAGTCTTTGCTCTTTCCCAAATACTTTCTCCAGCCTTATCTCATAGCTTACTTTGGAAAATTTTGCCGCTGCTAACCCAAGGCTTAGAGCTTACCTTTCGAAGCGCCGGCGCCAGCCCTGGCTTGGCTACCAGCCTACGTATTCCTTAGCGTGGGATTCAAGCCGACTTTCTCCTGCTTTCTCCAGCTTTCTTACTTTCATCTCCCTCTTCTCCTTGCAGCCTTGCCTTTTCTTCCTCGCGTCAAAAAGTTTTTCTGCTGAAATACAATCCGGACTATTTCTTCTACCCCATTCTCCTTATCAGAATCACGTAACTCTCCGTTCACCGCTACTATGTCATCAGCGAGTAGGATTTCAAATTAAAATTTTCACTCACTTTCACCACCAAACGAAATAACTATTCCGTGGATACACCAAACCGCCATTTTTCACACAACTTTCACCAACACGACCACCACACTCATGTGTACGTGAGATCCGATCCTTGCTCTCCCCACTGACCTGCATGTATCACAAGTGGTCAATTACGGAAACGCTCTCTCTCTCTCTCCACTCGACTCTTAGCAAGTGACTCTCTGCTGGACGTTTGCACGACTTTCTCCGACTTTCACTCAGTGCAAGCATCCATTCAGGAACCTTGCAGCCACAACTTTCTCTCCTAACGGTAACCGAGGTTTGAGAATGATATCACCTGATGTTAAAAAACACAAGACTTTTTCAGCACTCGGCCGGAACTGGAGTCTGCAAAAAAATCACATTTCCGCAAACAATTCCTTCGACCTATTTTCAATATCACGTATACGTGTCACATATATCTGCCTTGCCAAGATCAAAACACTCGCGGCCACAAAGAATCCCGATCCGAAACAAAAGCAGGAACAGAAGCCGGCAAGCTTTTCCTTTCTCTCACCCTTCTCCTTTCTAATTCCAAGCTCAATTTCCAGGACGTAAATCCCGGGAAAAATTAAATCAATCCTGAATCTCTATTCTTCCTCGCTCGTAATAACACGCAAGAAGCAATTTCACTCCGCAAAATGAGAAAGAGAAAGTATAATAAATTCTCCTGATTCAATTCTTTCTCCATGTGCCCAGCAACGAATGGCGTGGAGGAGACGAACGGCGTCATGCTGTGGTTCCAAGGATCATGATGCGAGCATACCGTACTTGTAAATATTGGTCTGGAGAATGTTCAATCTTGCAATTTTTTTACCCGCAAGTTACCTTATTAAACCTCTTCAAATGCTTTTCCACGAACCTTTCAATATGATCACAATTTTCACTTAACGGCAGCCATAACTGATTACTTTCATAAGTACTTTCACACTTCGGAGAAAGCAAGTTCGGAGAGGCGGGCTGAGTCAAGAAATGAAATTGAGTTCAAATCGTGACCTATTCAATCTCGAGGTGTTAAATTTTGAAAATATGCCATCAGTAAAGCGATTTTAAGCACTTTTCAATCCCCCAGTGCCTTGACAATGTCACTGAGGCTGAGAAAATCCTATGACTCCAGGTCCTCAGAGATCGTTGTTATGCTGGTCGGAGCGAAGTCGTATGACTTACGGTCTTAAGAGAGGCAGTCAAAGGCATAATTCAAGATCCAGTACCGACTCTTATGCACAATTTAGACATTTAACAAGGCAGTCTCCACTCGGCTTTCTCAATCCCCTTTCCCTTCCAACCATCTTAAAGGAACAATAAAAGTACAATTGACTTAAATTTCTCTTACTTTACAATCTCCGGCATCTCACGCTCTTTCTCTTCCGCTCTCTCTCTCTCTCGCTTTCACTTCTGTGCCAATCAATAGAATTGCTATATACAGGCAAATTTAAACCTCTTTCAGAAGTCATCACTTTCTCCACTTTCTCTTCTAGCTCCAGGGAAAGCTACAAAGCTAGGACCAGGCACTATAGGCAATAAAATAAAATCGGTCAAGTGAAACTCCGCTGATATGGAAATTCACACAGATTTCAGCTACTTATAACAGCGACAGTTAAGGAGCTTACAGCAATACGAATAAAGAGTGGAATTGATTGCATAAACATTGTTATAAATGCCGACTGATAACCATTCAATGTTGTAGCTCGTTCTCCGAACATGTTCATCTGGAGCACAAATCCAAACTGCAAATCATCAAGACTGAAATTGCCTATCAAATGTGAAATTGGCTGCCTCTTCCGACATTTCTTTGCATAAGTTATTTCAGCATCGGGTATAACTTGCCCTGTTTCCATTCCACTCTTGGGAATATAAGAAGGATTTGCCTCATTCTATTATTTACTCCAGCCTTTTAGGTTAGATAAGCTACAGATTCTGTCCTTCGGCTTATATTTTGCTAATAGCATGTTTCCGACTTATTCATAGTTCCTGTGACCTTATTACCCGGGTCCTGAAAACCATGATGTGCATCAGAGGATTAATAGAATATTTGAGTAAACGATATCGCTGCTTACTATGTTACTCTTGCGACGTTACTTTCCGGGTACCAGCTGCAGTAATCAAAACTGGCGGTAAAACCTATTAACCGAAGTCCACAGATTGGCAGGAGGTCCACCGGTAGTTGTGGCACGATTACTTCATTTTGCTGAAACGGATTTAGTATAAGAGGAGGAGCTATTTTCTTCCGATAGTTCTTGTAATACCGCAAAAATTCGCCACGAAGGAACGCAGCTTCATTAATTTAGCATTTACAAAGCTTGGTATGCATACATACATGTGCGTTAAGGTTTGGAGTTGAAACGAACTGTGGGTAGGGTTTGACCTTGAGGTTAATGGAAAATTAATTTTGCGTAGGTAATATGTACCACTGATGTTGGCACGACCGAGATTGCACACATGATGAAAACTGTGGATTTCCAAAACCCGTGTCTGGCTCGCATTAAGGAAAGGTAATTACATCGGAAAGTAATTTTTGATCATTAAGCAGAAGGAGATTTTTGAGCAGCTTCAGTCTGCCCGTAGAGTTTTAAAATGACATGGGTTTTAAATGATTCACTCAATCACTTCCGCCTCCCATTTGTGTGAACGACCTTGGTTAGTGAACAAGTGCTGGGTCTGACTAGAAGTACTGCTACCGCTGGCCTTTCTCCTCCTGCCAATCGACCCAAGAAAGTAATCACGGCAAAGTTGCAAAAGAGAAAGTGATTGAAGTTGGACCGTTTCCCCAGCCGGCGGCAGGCAGGAAGAGAAACTGGGACTGAGGGCAGGGAAGGGGAAAGCAAATACGAACTTTCTCCAAGTCCACGCGCTAATGCTGACTAACTGAGAAAAAGTACACATGGGAAAATGAGATGACTCGCTTGTAATGATGCCACTCATTAGCATCGAAATGGCTTCCCTTTCGGATTCTTTTGGTTCACTGCTGCCTTTCCCCGCTTGTGGATTACCTACTTTTACTTTTCGCTCGGATTCCTCTGGATTTGCAACTGCTTTCTCTCTTGGAAGAGCAATGGGCAATGACTTGTAACGAGTAGTAAGGATTCTTGGCCGTCCCACTGCTGAAACGTTCCACTATTACTTTGCTAGTAGCCAGCTTGGATTCCCAACTCCTCCACTTGGAGTTGACACGGGTCTTGAAAAAATGATCCTACTGCGGACAATAACCGCATTGCATGCAACAAAGTACGAAATACAAAGCCCATGATCGTTGGAATGGAGAGTAGGACGGGAAAATTCTCTGAATTTCTTTCCAACTTCCGCAAAACTTGTAAGCTTTCATTCTCTCAGGTAATTCAGCTAATCCGTCACTTGTGTCTGGCTGTGGTCGGCTTTACGAGAGGAAACCCTATGCGACACAGTGCATATCAGACTGAAATGAAACTTTCTCCAAAGCAATGCACAGGCCAGCTACTACCCTCCATCAGAAATATGTACACCTAGTAAAGTTCCTGAAAGGAATACTGCATTTCAAGCATTGATTTTTCTGATATTCGGCTTTGTCTACAGCATTTCGCATTGCTTAAGCTCCAATAAGCTCCATAGTAGCTACGGTTCCGATACAGCTCTTCGTGAAGTACATTAAACCTTATAAACTTATTCAAGAGTAAACTAAGGTTGAACGGCGATAGGGCAGATACTTTTATTTTACTAAATCGGCGTAACAGAATTGCTGACCGCCGACTCCCCAGCTTTCACCAACTTTCACCGAATTAGGTGAGAATTTTTTTGTCATTGATGACTTGCAGTCTACTTTCTCTTCATGTTTCCATATCTTCACATTCGCACTTTCTGCAGACAAGCCTTTGCACCCCAAGCTTGGGGGAGATGCCTGGGTGTGGAACCGGGGACGTCTGCCACCGTTTCCGTACCAGCTTCACTTGGAAATTTTGGCCCAAGCTGAAAAAAATAAATCAAAGGCGACACGTATACGTGACACCAAAAAATACCGACACCAAGTCCTAAAACAGAGAAAAATCATGCCCTGAATTCCAATACAGTGAAATAAGTTCCAAGCACATTGTGTCCCGGAACCGGTCCGTCTTCTCCTCCAGTGCAAAGTATACAGACTGTTGCGAAAAAGGACAGAGAACCATGGAGAGAAACAGGTTCATAGTTCAGTCACACTAAGATGAATGTGATTCAGTCTACTTCTTTGTAATCCTGTGAGCTGTTCGCGATCCACGATCGCTTGTCGAAAACCTCATGCAATATTCAATAACGGCGTTTACATCCACAGCTGCACGGCATCCATACTTACAAGCGTTTACGGCTTCATGTGGCACGTTATCGGCCCCGAGCCGGAGCGCTCTCCCCGGCTGCATTAAAACTGGTGACAACTGATCGATTTGATGCGTGCTTCGGTTTCCACATCTCGGGGTAATAGACTCGGACGCATATAAACGATGTTATATTCTCCGAACTCATCTGCAGCAAGCCGTTGCGGCGGAAATATAGCTCATGCTAGCCCCGCTGTCAATCCTCACATCTGTCTCCATCTCCTCCTCCTCCTCCACCTCCTCCTCCCCCACCCTCTTACAGTTTACAGCCCGGCTGGCACGAAGCAAAGAGCTGGAAAGGATTCATCGACCGCGAGGCCAACATCATTGGATCCATGCTCGGAATTTTATTTAACGCCATCCAACCCCGGATCATAATACTGAACACGGGAGAGACTGCTCCTTGAGTGAAAGTCCTGCAACTCAGACATCACAACTTTCTCCGACTTTCACTAATTCCCCACATGCACTGCTTTCCAGCCGTCATCAATCTTTTAGCTCGTTATCGCCCATTTCTTGGCATCATCAGACGCACACACATCTAAAACTTTTGAATAAACAATTCTTTAATGCCAACTCCGGACTTTTCAAGGTTTTAAACAGGGATGTGTGCATGTTTCGTAACACATCCCTGGAGTAACTCGGATTGCACCACCGGTACGCTAAACGCGCTCTCGCTCTCAGCTCAGAGCCTACTCTAGTCCGACCATGGCCTAAAGAGGAAAAAGTTGCAGAAACTGATTACTAAGTGGACATTGCATGAATCCTCCCGAAATTTAAAACTTACTCAAGTGAGTCAAAGTTGCGAAAAGTTTGCTGAAACATGAGCT
>VRMD01002489.1:0-13148 GCA_009872375.1 Sminthurides bifidus | reverse complement strand
TTCGATATAGTCATTGGGGGAATCTGGTGGATCTTCAGGATCTTCGTTTTCAGCCAGCTCGAAAATATCAAAAGACGACCCGTACTCTCGAAAACATTTGAGGAAATTTGAGCCACCGTCTATAACGCATCCCACTACTTTGCCCTTGGAAAGGCTGTATCGCTCGAAGATTTTCAAAATAAGTTCCTTGATGCGATCAAAAGTATGAGCATCTTGAAAGCGAGTTAAGGCTAGCACTGCTGAATTCCGTTCTAGATCATAATTTTCTCCCTCGATCCAGTGCATCGTCATGCCCAAGCAATTCTTACTACACGCGGTCCAACTGTCCATTGTCACCCACATATACTCAGTATTCGCGATGATATCTTTTATCTTAGCAACCTGCGCTTATACTCTGAAAACCAAAGCAACGTACACACAATAGTTGAGCTGTAATTGTCACGTGAGGGAAGGTTTTACTTGTTAGTGCTGTGATTATTTATTACAGTTATATGAAAAGTAAAGTTCGAACCTTTCGGTAATTTATTGCTTCAATCGATAACGAGAGACCAGTTTCGTTGCCGGATCTCGCCGTAGAAGGCCATTCACAAGTTCCAAGGAACTTCGTTTTTCAACGAATGCGAGGGGACTCATGCTGCTAATTATGTACGTTGTGACGAGATGATCAACGAAACTGAGTTGTGTTCTACGTTTGGGTACACTCAAAGTTTGGAAAGGTAGGCAAGGTTGCTGAGATGACGAGGATGCCTGAGAACCCGTATTAACTTCGCAGCTCTTTTGCCTGACGGCTTTTTCTCTTTAGCTTTGTATGCCTTGAGAAAGTCTTCATGACCGTTTTTATGGCAGTATGGCAGCTTTCATTCTGCCTATTCCACCCATGCCGCTGTTGAATGCAATGAGTCCCGTACATCTGCCCACGTTTGGTAGTTTCATAAAAGACCCTACAGACCCATTTGGCCGAAATAATATAAGCATATTGAATGTTGAGGTCAACATCTGGAAACAGAATATGTTTTCCTTTGTAAAAAAACCGTCTCATTCTGAACGTTCACTGGCGGTTAGGAAACAGAAGGATGAGGAATCTTTTGTCCGCGTGGAAAACTGGTGGCAAATGCATCGTTCCAAAAGTGAATATTTTTTAGGGGGTGAATGATGAGTTTGTGAGGGAAGAGAAACATTTGCTATTCTAGTCTCCCGTTAAGCTGCGGATTCCATCGTACAATCCGGTAGTGTGAACGTTCCCCTACAAAAGTCTGGCGAATAGTTACTGATAAATTTTGATTGCCGTTCTGTTTCCACATATAATTTCTTTGTTTTTCAATTTAGTTACACGTGGTTCGGCTAAATTTAGTAGCCATTCATATTTAATGATGTTTCTACATTTCAGTTTGAAACATGAAAGTGTTTTTGAATGTATTTTGAGTCAATTCTGTAGTGAAGATGCGGGAAGCTTGAATATCGTGTTTGAATTGATTTTTACGGAACAATTAAAGTGATTAAACCTCTGTAAAATTTAAACTGCAGTTGATCATACTATGGGGACCATTATATGTGTGTAGTACCGCGGCATTTGAGAATTACAATCGGTTCATTACGCGCGGATTGGTGAAAAATCAGCATGCTATCAGTCATTTTGCAAAAGCTTGGACCAATTCTCTGACTGTCAGTGGAGGTAAACGAGCGAAATATCGGGACGGTGCTGGAGTTGTGCAATCATGGACGAAGATTATCAACTCTGTGAAAGTCTCCTTGCGGGATTCCATGAAGTTAAACCTTGACAATCAGGGCCGTGTGCGTGAGTTCGTTTGCCGTGGCTATGAAGATGTCCTTCCGGAAATTCGAAAACTACAGTTTCTACAGGATAATGGAGTCAAAATTTATCCACGGGCAAGAGCTGCGCGTATTTGCTTCCAAAACTGCAGGTGATGTCACTCATAATTCATCGCACTTTCTGGTCGATGATGGGAATGTGGTAGAGGTTTTGGCAATCGTCCTTGACCAGACTCTGAACTTACGGAAGATCATCTGTAATTTATTTACCTGTTTGAGGACGGAAAGGGCGCTGCGTCATTTTTTGGTTCCGGTGGGAGCGCCTGCCGTGGTAGAATTGTGCCCAAGTGCTTTAAGGAAACCCACAGTGGTGATTCAAGACTGAGCTAAAACTTTTTTCGTGGTCCTCCATACTTCAGTATTTGTGGCACATCAATGAAAGTAAATTTCTACTGTCAGTTCGTTCTAATTTGGAATTTGTGTTAAATCTAGCTTTGGGGTCAATAAATTATGCCTTTTATTTCCAAACCATTCGTACCCATTCAATATAATCTATTCTAGTTCTAGTGCCGATTAAATAAAGCCAATGTACAAGTTTATGTTGCTTAGTTTATGTGGCGTTTTATGTCTGCAACTGCCAGTCTTTATTCTTATTTCACCTTATACAATTCGATACACCATCTCAGGTCTGCTTAATTCATCTATGGCTAGGAAAGTATAGTGAGTTTTACCCATCAGTTGACTTCAGAACTTCTGAAACTCGCATAGCTGTTACTACAAGGGAGGTGCAGCCAAGGAGTTATGGATACATATTCCAGTGCTGCTGCGGCTGATACGGAGATATCCTACGTCAGTTAACAGAAAGTTTAGTGTTCCATGTTGTTTAATGTCCGGGAAGCAAACGTTGCAGCAGGTTACAAACTGCGTGTATCTGCCGATGCGGCCGAAGTTTCCATCTCGAAAGCTACGGGTTGTCGACTTGTAATACGGACTGTACATCCACACAACATTTTGCAAATACTCGTTCAGCAAGGGGGCCACTGCTGTTTCTGATATTGGCTGCAATGGGTTGAAACACGCTTCAAGGACTGTCAGTGGCTTATAATTTCGTTCACGGCGACGGCAATTTGGGTCTGTAGGAATAGAACGTCATACTGTCAGTAGCTACAACTCATATGCAATGACTCTCCTCTGATTAAAAAAGCAAGAGTCAAAAGCTTTACTTACTATTTCCGATGTTCCGTCCAGCTATGTGTGTTGAAAACGATGTGGATGAGCCAAGTACTCATAACCCCTATACTCTTAGGAAGCGCCGGTCTCCCATGCCCGATCATACCTTCTAAGTATTCACGCGTCTTGACATTCACGACCTTTTTCCACTTACAGGGAAGATCCATAGACTCTTGTTGCGGCATCCTTTGCGCTGGTTCACGAATTGCCAGTAGTTTACCTATGAAGAAACAAACTGTTACATTAGATGCATGATTTGGCGATCGACCAACACTCAGCCGGGATATGCGAAATATTTGTTGAAGACTTTATTTAAGTGCCCCATCTTACCCTGTGGCTGTCAGTGTTGACTTATCATTGTAACAGGTTCTTGCTCAAGTTGTGTAACTTCAGTATGTATTAACTTCAAGCAGGATAATTGTGCGCTGATCCTGAAAATTGGCTTTAACTTCAAATTTCTGAAACCACACCCCACGCTTAAAATTTCCAACTGCAGTCCGTTCACATGTCTGTGCGCATTAATGAATGGCATAAGGCGGAGGCTCGTCGACTGCTTTTGTTGCACGATTTGCGAAGAATCGAACGCTATAAAGGCATATGCATATTCAACTGCTAGCAACGTGCGAAATTCTCCGTGCGTCATGTACTGATGAAGGAGTGCTCTGTTGCTCATTGCAGTTGGGCCCGTGCAAATAGGAACTGTATCCCGCAGAGCCGGCCAATCGTCGTTTCTGCATTTCTCCTGAACGTAATCCCTGGAAAATCCCCGACGTGCACATTATTTTTTACTCGGCCACATGTTGAGAAGCCGCTACATACTGCCAGTGAATTCATTCAGTGAGAAGTGGTCACAGTGCGAACATGTGCGCCGGTATTGTCACCTGTGAGTCGTAATTAATTGCGCGTAAATTGTAAATTACTCATTTAAGTGGAACTGGTAGTATCTCTAGCATAAAAATTTCCTTTAAATTACGGCGTAGAGCCGTTTCGAAGGTGAAAAATCCGCCTTTTGGACACTCGCTTATCAAGTTAGGGCTTCGTGGGGTTTCCTTTTCCTCCGATCAAACTGCAGGTGAGTTGATATGCTTGGTATGCCTGAAATCGTTCATTCCCTTACAAACTATGACTAAGTCGTCGTGAATCTGGGTGAGAGGTCAGTGCAGTTACGTATACTATCGCTGATGACAGTTATCATGTTCAGTTATACACGGCTGTTCATAGGGTCCGTGTTAGCCCTGGCGCTTAATTTTCTCAACACTGACATTGAGAAAACTGGTATTTCACCGGTAAGATTTTATGATTTATTCCTTATTAGCGTGAAAACAGTTAAACTGGCAGTTTTTACGTGTTGGACGGTAACATGTTCTCACTTTATGACAGGTTGTGCGTGGTAACTGCACGATTTCAAGTTGTAATGGATCCTCACATTCGAGCCCAAATCCTCAATCCACCCGATGTGGCCGTGGGCCCATTTTACTTGCGGCATCAGGTAACACTACACTTTGAATTTCTGCTAGTTACTGCCGGTGTAAATTTTCATTACCATAAAAGCTGTTCATGTCTACCTAGGCCGTGATTCTCAATCTTGCCAACAACGCTAACGTTAGATCAGCTTGTGAGGCGGCTGTGGGTACGTTAACAGCGCATCCGGGGATTCTTGAGAACGCCAGTGACAATCCGGATGATGTATTCCGACCCATGAGGAGATCATTGGGCATGAACAGTTACGCTGATGACGAAAAAGAAGAGGCCGAGGAAGACCCGGAATTAGCAGCAGAGGTTTTGGCACTGCCAGTTGCATCATTACGGACTCAGTTCACAAATCTCGTGAGAAGCCATCAGGTACAGTTCCGGAATAAAGTTTTTGGTGTACTGCAGTTTTTTTGGGGTGATGCGCTAGTCAATTTTATAGTTACGCCTATATTTTGTAGTACTGCTAATCGCAAATATGATTTTCCTATGTATTGAAAGGCTATCATCGTGATTGGTGGTACCGGTTCAGGGAAGACCACTCAAGTCCCACAGTTTTTCCTGGAAAAACGGCAAGGAAGACCTGCGGGATCGTCATATCGCGTTATTTGTACACAGCCCAGGCGCCTTTGTGCAATTTCTGTGTCTAGAAGATTGGCAAGAGAACGTGGGGAAATTAATGGACTGCCAATTGGTTACATTGTCCAAGGCGATCATCGAGCCCCTGATAGAAGTAACAGCATCACATTTGTGACCATGGGCGTATTAATGCAGCTTCTTCTATCCCTTCCAGGCCTCCCTCACTATTGTGTCACTATTGTGGCCTCCCTCGCTGTTGTTATTGATGAATTCCGTGAACGTTTTTCCAGAGCGAACTCGACTTTCTCCTGGCCCTTCTAAAGCAGTTGCTTCATCGGCGCGAGGACATGGCCCTAATAGTAATGAGCGCTACTATGGACGTGGACCCTATTCGAGCTTATCTGGACGATTGTCCAGTCCTTAACGTTGGAGGAACGCCTTTCCCCGTCGCTGAATCTTACGAAGACGACATTCAGGGACTGATTGGAATCGATTATGAGAGGATGCGGCCAGAACTTGGAGCACCAGAAATAGCGGCTTATAGCCCTATGGCGTCTTACAACTACGTCCGCAGCCTTGTCCAACACGTTATCGACAACGACCCGAATATCAACATAGACACTGGCAGTTCCATTCTAATCTTCTTCCCTTCGGTTACCAACCTGGACGATATGAGGGAACATCTGGAAAATAATCCGCTGATGGTGCAACATGGGAGGGTAGTCGTTGTGACTCTGCATGCCAAGATTCCACCGACGGAACAATCGACGGGCTACTAATGCAGGACCAAGGACGGTGCTAATACTGCTATGCGCCAATCTATTGGAGACGTCAATAACGATACCAGATGCGCGTGTCGTGATCGACACTGGGAGGGAAAACCGTGGGCTGTTTTTACCAAATGATCGAGTACTGTCAGTGACGGAAGGATGGACAACCGAAGCTAGCAGACAACAAAGAAGAGGCCGCGTTGGTCGAACAACCCCAGGCTCGTGCTACTTTCTGTACTGCAGGGAGCAGCAGCAAGAATTTCAGCCTCGGTTACCACCTGGTATCCGCACCGCGGATATAAAGCAGATGTGCCTGGCTGCCTTGGCCATACAAAATGAGCCGATTCAAGTTTTTTTCCAAAGCTTTATTACACAGCCCGAAGACAACGCCATAGAACAAGTTATGGCCGTTCTAACGGAGATTGGAGCCACCGCCGCCGAAGGAAATTTAACTGGACTCGGTCACACCCTTGCCCACCTACCTTGTGACCCGCTGATTGGGCGAGCGCTGTTGATAGGCTGCGCTTTGGACTGTCAGGAGTCTTTGGCGGCCATACCTGCGTTTGAAACTAGCCAGAACGTGCTGTTCTACGCTACGTTTAAAAAACAGGAGGCAATGAGACGACGCCTTGCAGAGCTGGACAACCGGTAAGTGTACTTGAAACACTCTATGCTGTTAAGATTTCACAAACTTTTGACTGCAGTTATTTATAAGAGTAGTGTGGAACGCTTATTAGACTTCTCACCCATTTTTAGGAGCTGTTCCGACCATTTGCTGATCGCAAAAGCATTACAAGGATACAGGGCAAGTGGCTCCGCCATTGAACGCCACGCCTATTGCTTCGAAAATGTCTTGGAGCAGGACGCGATCGACAGTATCGCAGGTAAACAGCATCAACTGATTCGAAAGTTAACGGATGTAGGTTTTGCCCAGCGTTACCACCCGAGAAGGCTCACTGAAGAAGTTCAAGACTGTCAGTATTTGGTTGCCGCTTCCTTGGCTAGGGGATTTCTTGACCGAGTGGGAGCATTTCCTTTCCGTAGTCGCCAACGTCACGTCGTGCTTCTATCAGGTGGTGAATTGCGGGTTGGGTGATACTCGGTGGCCCGGCCAGCACCGACTGCTCAATTAAATTTGTGCGTGTCCACCCAAACTGTTCGGGCGTTGCACTTTACAGTGGCACATCAAGTTACCTGGGTCACCCTTATCGCGGTCATCTTGTTTGCTGATCGTGTAGAGTTCGATCGTATTACTGGATTCGTGGACATCCAGCTGCGTGTGGGCCGCAAGCGAATTAGAATGGACCCAGAATTGATTCAAATACTGCAGGTGAGGCATTGGCAAGAACTTTTCATACTTTGAGAAATTTCGTTTTTGGTGGATGCCTGCAGTTGCTTGTTGACACAGAGTGTGACTTTAAATGTTTCATACAGGTGTTACACACCCCATTTCAAGCATACACATAAAGATACCTCAATCGCCAGCGCTTTTTTAGCCCGAAATCGTTTTTTCTGTCTGGAAGGACTGTCTACTGCGCCATGCCAAAATTTTTACTGTAAGCCCCAAGCATTAGAGAGTAGTTAGAGTAGTTCGGCAATACATTTCAGCTATAGGGTCAAGGTTAATTCAAGTTTCAAGCTAACAAAGAGTTGCATACAAAATACACTCGGCAAGAGAATTTCCTCGAATGGTGATGTAGTTGCCAAGAGCATCTAAGAATGACATGGTGAGTCCGCTGTCAGTTTCATCCTGATCTCGCTGCGCTTCATCTACCTTTGATAGCATTTCACACGAGGATCCGTTCGGCGGCTTGTCGAATGATGCGATGGGAGGGTCTGAGAGGGTAACGAAGGAACAACGTCTCAGTAATGCATGACAGATGAATCTCATAGCTGGGTAATGAAGAAGGACGAATAGGATGAAGTATCATATACCCGAAGTGGTTAAATCGTCACAGACAGGTTTGCAATGTCCACTGGGTTCTACACCATGAACACGTCGACAGTGGCGGTTTACCATGGACTTGGTCCGAAAAACCTTGCGACAGATGCCACACATGAACGGATTCAAACCTATGGCATGAGTAACAATAGTATCTATTAAAACTGCAGTTCATGCTGATTTCAATACTCTAACAGCGTGGAGTACCTGCGTGAGTCCTAGCGTGGTATATCAGGTGATTCTTATGCACGAATCTGCGAGGACACGAGGCGCACTGAAACGGTTTTGGCGTACCGTTGCAGTACAAATGATTACGGCAGGAAGCCACCGCATTAAAACTCCGACAGCAAATACCACAGGTGAATCGGGGTGGCAAACCTGAAAACAGGAAACCAGAAATAACAAATTTTTTTGCCTTTTATTGTGGTGGTGGACTACTGCCCTGAGGCTCCAGCGAAGCTCACCGTTTTCCTGAATATGAGATGGGATGCATACGCGATTTCTACTTGCCATTTGGTGAGGCATTACTACGATTGTAGTCAAGAAGCATAAAGCAGGAGATGAATCCCAACTAAGAACACTAGTTTGGATGTATAATTTTATTTAGATGTCCGAATGACTGCAGTTGCACACAAATTATCGGTAATGAGTACAAATTTTCATTTCTAGTAGCACAAGCCTCACAGCAAGTACAGACTCTAAACAGAACAGCGTAAAGCGGCTTAAAGAGATAATCAAGGGAACTGGTCGGCTATGAAGCGGCCAAGGGCAGACCCAGGAAATAAATGAATAAGAACTGACAGTCTGAAGGAAGATTTTAAAAAATCATACTGACAAGAATAAAAGAGACTTGAAGTCATTAAAGAAAGCCGCACTTATCCCGCACAAGCACTAGCGCACAGAAAATGTCATCAAACCGATACGCTTTGGGACGATGATTTACTTTTACTGCAGTTTCATGCTGAGAACAAGAAAAAGCAATCCTAGCTTCTCCCATGCACGTGTAAACCTCTTCATCCCAATGTAAAAGCAACCGTCCATGGCCAGGTTCGTTGTTGGGTCTGTCATACTCAGTCAAACAAAGAATTTTCACAAAATCAAGCCTATGCAAGACATTGACAGTCATAACGTTCCCATAGTCACGGATAGCATGTTCTTGGATGAACTTGTACACCCGAAATGGTTGTTCGGTGGCCATGGCACCACAGGCTGGAAATATACATACAAAACTGAGTTAAGTTCGAAGTGGTTATTCCACCTGGGACTACTACTGAACAAAATTTTAAAAATTACTCACGCAAAACGTCCGGCCTTGATGTTTTGATGGGTGGTTCGCCAACCGGAACGCCAGTAGGGACCCTGTCAGCGGAAGCAACAGTCCAAACAGAGTCTATGGAACAAAAGAAGAAACCAAGAATTTTTTTCATGACATAATGCCATTACTGCAGTAATGTTAAAGTCAATGCACCATTAAAAAAATTGTAACAACACACTTACCAGATGTAGGTTCACGGCTGAGGTGGTCATAGGCCTCCGTATTCGGGAAAAAATTCGACAGATGACCAGCCAATCCACAGAAATGACAGGTAAGCGTCGCGGAAGGGAGCTTTCCTCGGAGGATATTGTAAATACCATCAACAATATAGAAATCTCTAAAGGCCGGTGCAAGGGCTCCGAATGTTTGTTGAGGTATAATGGTGCGACGCTGGCCCAAGAATCCAATCATTATCTCGTCAGGCAGTACGGACATTATCGGTGAACCGCGCTGCAACACACCAGCGCACAATATTACGAAAACAGGTTGGACGGCAAAATTCTCAACTCCCGTCTTACTGAACGAAATTGCATCAATGAAAATTAATTTTGAAGAGCTCAGGATGGCCTATCAATTAAGTCATTAAAAACGGAAATCGCCGAGCAGGTGGCGCAGTGGTGAGCAAATGAAAAAAACACCTGTTTTTCCAGATGTTTCACGTTAGAGTAAAATTTGAAGCAAATTGCTCCAATTATGTGACAAATACATCAAGTCAATGTTAGTTACAAATTTTGAAACAAATTGGTTGAAAACTATGGAAGATAGAAGTGAAAAACTAATTTTCAAACTTTGACTGCTTGTAGTTTCTGAATGCGCAAAACCGAATTTTTTCAAATGCGGCTTAAAACGTAGCTAATTGTTTGTTTTCCTAGTCAAAATTCATAATTTTGTTGGGACTTATCATTTCAAGATATGAAAGCCGAGATTCTACTAGCCAATCTTTGCCATATTAATTCATGAATGGAAAGCACTTTCGCTGTTCTTATAAGCTGAAAAAATTAAAATGCAATCAAATATGTTTATAGGATCTACTGAAATTATTATTCAGCACTATCGGTAAACACAGTCACAGAAATTCATGTAAACTTTACCAGAGAAATTTCAAAAAGGATAAATGACCAGATATAAATGTTTCAGTATAACACAGTTTCTTAGCCTTCTTCTTCTTCATCTTCCTCCTCTTTTTCTTCATTCTCTTCTTTATCCGTGTCGAACTCATTCTCAAGTTCAATAAGATTTTCCGGTAGAACAGTCCTTACTACGTTTCGCAGTTTCCGTCTTAAAATAAGCTCAGATATTACTGGGTCTGACGCATTCATGCAACGATTAAAGACGTCCACCAGGTTTGCCTCCCGATAACCTTGCCATGCATGGTCTAGGCGATATTGTCTGTAGTTCTTGTTTTGAGATTCCGATGCTTGTTCGGATAATAGCCCAACTGGTAATGGCGAATTCTGTATAATGAGACGCCCATGCAGTAAGACTTTATGCACAGATACAGGCATGTGAAACCAGCCAAAATTCGCAACAATCCTCCGAGCAAGATTTTCCGCAAAATCTCCGAACTTTTCCGCTGATATCTCAACATTAAAAGAGATAGCACAAAGAACAGCATGAAGATCGTCGAATAACCAATCGGGTAAATCCAATATTTTGCAAACATTACTTCTGTTTTTGGGATAAAAAAATCGCCTTGCAGTATTTCCGTCGTTAGAATTATCTCCTCCACCGGTTTTCGCAAAATCAACTAGAATTCCAATTTTCTTTCTCAAGGCCTGTTGAATTTTCTTTTTGCGGCCATTCAAGAGCAGCTTTTGCCGTTCACTTAACTCTCCAACATCGAACACCAGGAATTTTGCGATAACTTAAGTGAAGCAAGTACTCCATGAATCGAATCCACGAGTGAAGCGGAGATATTCCGTTTTTAATCCCGACCTCATAATCCACAGGAGGCATAGTATCCGGGATCTGATTCATCGTGCTGGGTGTTTTTTTGCAAACAGGGCAGACTTGCAACGATTTGCAATCATTTATCACGGACCATATTTTACCATTAATGAGCGTTGAAGTGCATTAAGAAACTGATTTCACAAAATTTTCCTCCTGGTGTTCGTGCCATGAAAGGTGCCAACTTCTGAATTTCACGCTCCACAGACTTCTTTTCCTGGATAATGAACTGCCTGGTTTCTCGGGCGAATTCCAATTTTAGAGATCTGCAAGATCAGGTCATTGCGCCAAAGCACTCCAGCTTCGTTAACCAGTTGCAGGGGGATAACTGTAGTGGCTATCAATGTGGAATCGTCAGACTTTCCATCCCGGAACTTCATCTTATATTGAGATTGGCCGGAAATTCCATCGTAACCCCATGCACAATGAAGTTGGGCTTTAGCTCGTCCTGTTTTCGCATCGATTAGGCAATCCAAGAACTCGCTTTGAATATACACTATTCGAGCTGCCGTATGATGTAATAAATGCTGTAGTTTCACTTTCACGCAACGATCATTGGATTTTAGTTGCGAAGGTTTAGCATCCGCCTTTGCTTTGTCAACCAAATAGTAGCTAGGGAAAATATTGGCTCCCCTTTCAATTGCTTCGTTTCTCATGTCTCTGTAATCTGAGACGGACCAATCCTTTTCGAGCATAAACGCAAAAGCTTCGTCAGGTGTGAATGGCTTCAACATGGTTTCCGGCCTCTGAATCTCTTTGAGCAGTTTTGCTGCCCGTCGTGGCGTCTTAATGCTTTCTAATATGGAAGCCTGAGGCATATCAGCAATTTTCGCTGCTTCGGTAGCAGCCTCAACAACCTCTGTCACACTCAGCCGATTGAAATGCGTAATAAGTTCCTTCACCTCTTCTCCGTTTCTCCGTACGCTCGCTTAGATTCTCCATTTTCTTTGGCCGTCCGACGGTTTTCGTTGGCTTTTGAGGAGGCTTGCATTCTTGGGGCAGTGCGAATTCCTTGCTTAAAAAGTCTTGATTATTCTCTTCAAATCGCTTGAAACTTCTTTGGGATTGATTATATTTCTTCACGTACTCAGATCTCTTGCGTAACAAATCCTTTCTTAGCTTCAAACGACCCACCTGATCAAAGTTAACATTGATGTAAATTGATTCTTGAATGTACGAAATGATCTCCTCGTCGTCAATTTTTTCGCGAAAGAAGTTCACTAACTCGCGAAGGAATAATTTTCGTAGTGACTGTGATGCGCAGGCCATTTCTGTAACCAACAAGAACATAAATATTCGGTTTGACAAATGGTAACGCACGCACTGCCTGCAGATGGACTAATTAAGCCATAGGTGTGGTACGCAGTAAAACATTACACAATAAAACGAGTTTTTCCTTACAAAAACTTACCCGTTATCCACTAGCAGCTTCACTTATCCTGGCACTGATTTCAATGGCGTGAGTAATTAGTAGCTTGTCAACGGGAAGTCTTACACTGAAACACATAACAACAATGACTGAGAGCTGCGGTAATAATTCACTATGTAGATGCCATTTGTACATCGTAGTTTAATAGCGTTGAACTCTCGGACAAGGATGAAGTTTTTACTGAGTGACAAGGAGAAGAAGTATGAATTTGATTGGCTGAGCAGCCACAATGGCGTGTAACTACGCTGGCAAAAATGCATACCCAGTGTTTCTACTCGTATAGCCATGTAATTTTTACTCAAGTTTGACCGACCGCTCCCCCTTCCTATACAAATTCCTAGATGGATTGGTACTTGTTTGGTGTCAACCTTATGTGTATCTCCAATTCAAGCCGCATTTGAAATAATTCGGTTTGCGCATTCAGAAACTACAAGCAGTCAAAGTTGGCTCGTTTCAAGGCCTGAAAATTAGTTTTTCACTTCTATCTTCTATAGTTTTCAACCGATTTGCTTCAAAATTTGTAACTAACATTGACTTGATGTATTTGTCACATAATTGGAGCGATTTGCTTCAAATTTTTCTCTAACGTGAAACATCTGGAAAAACAGGTGTTTTTTTCATTTGCTCACCACTGCGCCACCTGCTCGGCGATTTCCGTTTTTAATGACTTAATTGATAGGCCATTCTAAGCTCTTC